>MQUG01003292.1:0-87605 GCA_007213375.1 Steinernema feltiae
CTCTCATCGTTCTGAAGAAGTGTCCGCCCTCGTAAAAGGTAACGCGTTTCTAGAATGCATTGACAATCAATCTTATAATTGTTAACAAACATTTTCTTATCAATAGCAACCTAAGATCAAGGGCATATTGGGTTTAATTGAAAATTAGCAAAAGCTTTTTGCCAATTTCCCCAAAAACTGCACGTTAAATCGTATTCCTTTGAAGAAACTCTTTTTTGTTGCATCAAAAGCAGGCTGTGGGTATGCGCGAGCTTCTCGTTAAGTAACCGTAGTCAATTAGGGGATCCAACACACACATTGTGCGTGGGTACAATTCAGGTTCATAGACGTATGTTCGTTACCAAACAGTCTACATTCGTCTACTACGAATTGTAGTTACACCACATGTTTATGCTTTTATAGACGGCTTTTGAATATGGCCACGTTTGAGAGTGCTTTGCACAGACTAGCCAGAATCGGTGCATGCGCCGAGATGGTCAGCTTTCAAATGGTGTTCTCATCAAATTTGCACTACTTTCAGCTCGCAGACATGTTTGCAAATGCTGTCGTTGTCTGCATTGCGCGCTCCTCAGGGGTGGAGCTTGTGCAGCAGACTCTCAGCGTATGTGAGGAATTCCGCACTTTACAAGGTATTGAATGGGCGGTTTTTCCACACAAAGTCTTTCGACTATATTGCGGTGTGTGTTTTGTAGGATTTTTTCAAACTCTGCAGTTTTACGGTCATTTAATCAATTGTTTTACAACTAACGCTATTTCACTAACGAACGAACATTATACTTTGTACTTTCGTTCTGTAAATTAAAGAGTCGGAACACCACTAACTGCGGTTACAGTATACCTATCCAAGATTTCAAAATTGTTGCAAGTTGCAAGATTAGACTTTAAGGTCGCTTTCTCAAATGTTCGTGTAGTTACTCAGAATATCAGAACGCACTTCAATAACTTTAATTCATTCAGGGTTCACTGGAATACAAAGCCGTGACCGACTTGTTCCAGTTATGCCTTCTAAAGAGGAATTTTCAAAGAGAAAAATCCTCGTCTTCAGCCAAAACTCAATCAAATGTGAAATTGCTTTTCGGTTCCAATGAATTTCGCTGTTCATGTTCGTTGTAGCAAAGTTGCAAACGGGGCTTTGACCTTCAGTTTAGATGGGTTGAGGGAGTACTGTAAACGCGCTTCTGTAAGCCAAGCGTTCGTCTGTCGTGCCGACTATGTAGTTTCAAACGCTTTGTTTCAAGCGCCCCGTAATTAATTAATCTTTTGTTCAAAATTTGTGTTTTCAACTGTTGAGGGTTTTGTAGCCAGTGAATATGACAAATTCGTTTACTGCTTTTCAATCCGCGACCCTCGGAGACGTCATTTTGCGTTTTAACCGTTTTCGTTCACACGAACTTTCGATGCAATTCGAGGTAGTTTCTTAAAACAGACCGCGTTTATGCGTAAAACGGCTACATCTGTTTCTAGAACATTTTAGCGTGAATACCAGTAACGCCTACGGAGAGTCGGTCATAAATCCCCTTTCACTTCCATCATATGCGCGTGCGTCTTGGAAAGGTTGTTGAAATGTGACGTTTGTTGTTATATTTGCATCTGGCGCGTGGGTTTGCTTCCTGAGGCACGCTCGGCCTGCTTAAAATAGCCGTAGACGTAAACTTTTTGATTTTGCGCGTATTTTTCCAAGAAGCAGCTGTAGAATTTAACCAAAAGATAAACATTCTGCGAGAGTTGTTTACCCAAAAGGAGGAAAACAATTCAATTGGCGCGATTGCTTGATTTTTGAGTGTTCCGAGAGGTACGGTGATCAAACAAAGATATCCGCGGAAATTGCGCTCTTTTTCTCGGTCATGCAACATTTCGTGTTTGCAACACCTAAACAAATTCTCCTCCTTTGATTAATCCCCGTAGACGTGCTGTTTGTGAGTGCGCACGGCTAGACGTTCGATAATCAGTGCGAACGGCAGCCGCTGTTTGTTAGTTTCATGTAAACAAGTTTGAAATTACAGTATTCATCGCGAATGTCCTTAACTTGGTTAGCGATTGAATCTAGAGGAACACACCAATTGCACGTTGTCGTACGCGTTGAGTGGCAAAAGGTCCGCCAACGACGACGACGACGACTTTGTACTTGGCTGATTAGAGATGCTGTCATCACTTTAAGTCGTTCACTTGTGAACATTTTAAAACGTGAACTTTACAGGTTCAATTGGCTTCGATAATAACATAAAGCGATTAGGTGATTCGTTGAAAAACAGGATTTCAACTTTTTAACATTGTATTACTGCACTCTAATGCCGTTTTCCATGTTTCTGTGCTCTCTCTACACCAACCTCATTGACGTACGACATGGCGCGTATCAGAACTCTAGAAAGGTCGCCGAAAGCAGCATATGCTTGAGCAGCAAATAATTTAATTTACGCAACTTGCGGACGCCGGTTGCAAACTTGCTGCGGCGACTCAATTCACTTCCTATTTGTTAGCTGTAATCAACGCGCGAGTTGTTAAAGATCAAAAACTCAACTTGCGATCCGCGGGCAACGAGAGGCGTGCGCAACTTGATACGTGGGCAACGATTATAGCATTATGAATGATTATGACCGGAGCTTGAGGTCTTTCAGCGTTCGCACGTTCTGACAACGTGCTACTGTGATCTACTGACAACCATGTCCTTCACCGACTCTTCGCTCGTTTGTCAACAAGCCTACGAATACAACGCGAACGTCTGGATCATCCTGGTGTTCTGTATTGTTCTCGTTCTGAATGTGCTCGGACTGGCCTCCACCATTCACGTTAGTCGTATTCTGCTCAGCACTCAGGTAGAGGTAATCTAGATGAACTATCAGATAACCCAATCGCCCCTGCGGCTTTAGGTTTTCCACATCAATCTCCGCATACTCTTCGCAAATCTCTCGCTCGCCCTCGTCATCCGCAGCGCTTTGACCCTCTACCGGGCTGGACAACATCTCTATCTGAATCTCACGTATACGGTAAGACTAAATGACAAATGCGCCTTTCAATATCCTCCTCTGCAGTCAACCTGCGACTTTCTGCAATCGGCTCGTTACTGCGATATCCAATCCACCCTGACATCGTCACCGGTTTTGATCTGCGTCTACGCCTATCTGCTGATTGCTCTCGAACGGTCCGTTTCGACCTACAGTTTCCGCACCTACGAGAAGCGCCGTGACATTGTGTTCACTCTCATTATCGCAACTGCTGCGGTATGTCGACAATCAGGCTAATTTTTTTAATTGATCATGTCCTTTTCCAGTGGTACCACCCGGTCTACAACGTTGTTGTCATGTTCATTGGCGATTCGGCTCAAGAAGACCCTAAGCCGTACTGTAGCTCGATGACTTCAAAAAGCAACGTCAACATGATGGAAAAATTCCTGCTGCCAATCATCGTCATCGTCATCTGTTTCGTTCTCTTCGTCATCATTCTCCGATTTTGCATCGAGAAAACGAGGTAAATTTTGCTTCTTTCGTGTCTGGTCTACATTTGATCGATGATCTTCAGAATGACCCAGAACACCCAGCAACAGCTCTCCACTCTCTCCGGTCGTTTCCAACTGAACGAGAACATTCGCGCCTCTCGCATCGTCCTTCCCAACGCGTTTCTGTTCCTCATAGTTTGCGGTATGAACATTGCAGTTCTCTTCCTGTTCAACGCATTCATTGACAAGAGCAATATGAAGCTCTACGGCATTTTGAAGGTACCGTATTCCGTTCATCTTTACTGATTTGATCAGAAAATTCTTATTAGGAGATCTCCAGTCTCACGTTTCCGATCTACATTAACCTCTACTCGTGGATCTTCATCCTCCGCTGTCCGGCTGTTGCACGACGCACATACTTCATCCGTCGATTCACTCGTTTCACCAAAGAACCTCTCCAGGAGCAGATCATGGGCTCGAACAACCACTTCAGTATGCTCAACAACTACTGGAAATAGACTTTTCAGCCCTTACATCTCCAACTTTGATCTCGTAATCCTTCAATCTAACTATTTATATGGTCGTTCTCTGTGATTTGCAGCGCGTATCTTGAAATTTCGTTATTATGTATGCTAAGAGTAAATTATTCATGTTAATCTTGCAATTTTTGAGCAGTGGCCGTAGCGTGGTAATGCAAAATTGAGCCGAACAACGTCAACTCTTGCGTAGCAGGTGCATTTCACGCAAATGCAATTGACGACAAATGCAATTGGGCTAAAAAACCCAAATTCGTTTACCGATAAATGTGTTTTGGTGTAACTTTGTGGTGCTTTTTACTACTGTAATCGTAAATGACACTTTGGGCGATTTTGTGACAGCTCAGGTATGAACTCGATAAACATAAAACACCTGTGATACATTGAGCGGATTAGACAAATCTAGGAATTCCAGGAGTCAAAAGGTGTCCACTAAGTTTTAAACTTAATCTCTATCCAATTGAATGCATATTTTGAGAGAATTTGGCATTTTGTGGATTTATTACGATTATGACTAGATATATGTGAAGACTATGTTGGAAGCCGACATCCCAACCTCGAATCTGACGCATAAGCTTCTATTTCACTTTACAAAATTACGATCCATTGGTCAATTGGCATAACGTTTAAGCTTGCAATGAACCTACGCTACACACTAGCTGTGTCAGGTTAAAGAGTAGGCGCTGCAACAGGGTGGGTTTTTTCTTACCTAACCAGGTCTAAATTGTACTTTGATCGCTTAGCTTCTTCCTAAACGGTAAATAGCTCTGCCCGGCTTCTGCTTTGATGCCAAAGTGCAAATAGTCGTTTGTGTACTTTTAATCAATCAGCTATCGCTAGACGAGCGCAGTGATAAGAGTGAACTGAACAGCTAGATCAAAAAGTACAATTGTCTATAGAAGAACAAACTGACTGAAGATAGACACTCAAATCGGCAAAACGATGCCTTCGCTGAGGATTCACAAACTCACTTTCTTGAAAGCAAATCAAAATACTACTAATGTGCCACTGGAATCAACCAATCGCAGTTAACCGTCAAAAAAGCACTTGATTAAACGCAGAAAAGCGACTCTTTGCACTTGGATATCAGCGCGATCAAAAGTGCTTTTATCAGACGTCAAGGAAATGATTGTTGGTGATTCTGGACGCTATAAAAGCATCCCACTCAGAGCAGAAATCATTCGAGTCTAAGCGATGCGAACCTTCTTCGTCCTTTTCTGCCTTGTGGCGGCGTCCCTGGCGCTTCCCTTTGACGCCTTCAACGCCCGAATCCTCGAGGATGCCTCGGATGCTCCGGTCACTTATGAATCCTTCAATGAACTCGCTGAGAAAGCGCTGAACACGAGCGAACTTGTAAGTTTAACCGCCTGCGTCTGGTATAAAACAGCGGATTTAGATTTTCGGTGGACACTTTGCCCGACCTGGACTGCTCCCAATGCAGGCATTCATCATCTGGACGAACCGCAAAACAGGATTCCTCCACCAGTGCGGAGGAACTCTGATTTCGCTCAACCACATTTTGACCGCCGCGCATTGCGCTGTGGACTTGATCGCGCCGTCGAGGGTGATGCTTGGCGCGGTGACCTACAACGCTAACACCACAAACACCCAGTGGAGAGAAATCCGCGGTGTTTACGTTCATCCTAACTACGACGACGAGGATAAGGACGTCTACAACGATATCGCAGTGCTTGAAGTATGTAGAAACCTCTGGGTCCTTCCTTACGGCTTTCTTTGCAGTTCAAAGCACCTGTGGAACTCAATCGTGACGTGAAGCTGGCCAACTTGGTTTCCAACGACGATGCGCTGATCAGGAACAGCCCCTACGCCATTGTCTCGGGATTCGGAACATACAAATGTAACCGGAATCTGGTCGATTTTTCAAACTTTTGTTTCAGTTGTTAACGGAAACCAAACCGTCTCAAGCACTGAACTTCGCTACGCCGACGTCAAGCTCTTCTCTTTGATGGCATGCCGGTAAGTCTCCGCAGTACGAGTCTATCAAAATAAAGTTTTGCAGCCGTCTGCGCCCCAAGGACAACGTGAGCGGAAATCAGATCTGCGCCGGAAGCAAGGGTCGCGGAGCCGGAAAGGTGAGAATTGGGAAATGTAGAGGATGACGTTTGAACACGAGCGTTTAGGGAGACAGCGGAGGACCCCTCCAGGTGATTGACAACCACACGATCTACGAACTGGGAATCGCTTCCTACGCCTCCGCAGTTCCAGACATCATCCAGAACCACCAAGACGAGAAGCCCACTGTATTCACTCGCGTCTCTCAGTACTGCGACTACATTGCGCGCGTTACAAAAGATGCCGCCAAGTGCAAGAAGATTTAATTGAATTTCTCTGATTTTGTCCACTTATATTTTATCTTTAAAAGGAATAAACAGCATTCATAGCACGTTTCCTCATTGTTAAGCTGGAAAAGCTCGTTCTGTAGTGTGGCACCTTTGATTTTGGATTTCCAGCTAGAATCACACAGTACGCAAGCAACAAGTACTTGTCTGCTTCAGCTGATTGACCAACAATCACAAGAACGGAAATTGGCAAGTTGACGACAGATTCCGCTGAGAAGATCTCAGTCGCGTTCAAGAGCGTTTCCCATCGACGGAACTAGCTCTTAAAATCATCTGCAGACCGGAAGGACAAGACGCCACCGCCAAGTCGCCGCCAGAATTTTACTTGATTAGCAGGCATCGTAAAGAGGCTTTGGCTTCGTTCTGTTCAAGGCTAACCATACTGTGTGTTACGGCCTCAGGCGTAGCCCTAGGCGCTGTCGCAGGGTTAGCCTAGTTACCACGCTTCGTAGGGCGCTCAGGCTTCGCGTTTCGGGACGGCGACTGTAAATCTGGGATGTTAAAATCCGGCGGCAGCACGTTGTCGTGTACCGCTGCAGGCTACTTCTGCGTTTAGCAATACAGCGATGAAACGATAGGTGCTTTCTATTGTAAAAGACAACATGGAATGCATCAGAACTAATTTCATTTCCACAAAGTAGACAATTCTTTCAATTGCTACGCAACATTTTCAGCAATCACTTGCATTATGCCCACCCTGTGAAGCAGTAGACTACTGTATGAGTGGCCGAGGACAGAAGTTTGAACTGCCTTCCCTGACAACACACGGTTAACGTGTAGAAGCGTCACTTCCAGTTGACATCCTAAAGATGAACGTTGTTGCGTCTATTGGTGATAAGACTTTTCTATTTCGGTCAATTCCAGTAACGTTGCAGTGTTAACGTCAGGCTATTGTTTCGCTTTGATCGACTGACCAAGTCTAGCATCAATCCGCTAACATGTCTCAAATTGTGAACAGAGCTCAAAAGGCAGCATTGGAGAAAACGGACTGAAGAAGCATCACTACCGGAAAGTGACGTCTACTGACTTTATTCGTGTCATTTCTCTGCACTTTTTCCCACTTTCCGATGGATGCTCAACTTGAATGGCGTTAAACCGCTCGTTTCTTCCGGGATTTGAACTTTTTCAAACACGGCGCTTGCATGCAAGGGTGCAAACGATGCCCAATGAGGTGCTTGATTGCGTGTACCCCAATTTTGCGTTTCTCAACTGCAGAAATTGCTCTCTTTTCATTCAAGGCAGACACATTTTTTTCTTTAAAGACGTCAGTTGTGTTCGTCACAGTTTTCCACAAAAAAAAACGTTCACTACGTCAGTACGTGCCACTAATTGTTGTAGTTTTTGCGCTTCAATCGACAGGAATTTGAGCGATTATGGATTGCGGCCTTTGATCAGCGAATGACGGTTTACTGAAGCGTCTTTCCGGGTCTTCTACAGCGTTGAATGCAAGCACAGCATGCTCATACCTTGACTTTCACACTGAGACATTCGCAGAGCTGCAAAATGATGATTCATTCTTTTGTTTTGCGCCAAACAACTATTAGCACATGAATCCAGAAATGATGGTTTTCAGAAGTCTCGAGACGATTTCCGATTGCGCATACTTTGCCAAAAGGATCCTACAAGGAGACATCATTCGAGTCCAAGCGATCCGAACCTTCTTCGTCCATTTGTGCCTAGTGGCGGCGTCCCTGGCGCGTTCCTTTGACGCTTTTAACGGCCGAATCCTCGAGGGAGCCTCGGATGCTCCGGTCACGCATGAATCCTTCAATGAACTCGCTGTGAAAGCAGGAGTCACGAGAAGATTTTCCATCCGATTGCGCATGATTTTCCAAAAAGAAACCTTGCAATGTGAAAAAACTAAACCCGTAAAGTTCCTAAAATGAGGCAAAATGCAAAAATTCGTTCAGTTCTGACATGCAAACCGCTCGTTCAGTGGTGTAAGGTGAAATCGAGCGAAGCAAATTGCCGGCGCTTATAATTTTCAGCATTTCACGACAATCCAATTAAACATTTCGCTTGGCATATTCAATTACGTTTCTGATCAATCTGTGCCTAATGCTATGAGACCATTTTTTTCTAGCAACCTGAAGTGCGCATTTTGTGGACCACAAACGGCTTTTTTGATGAGAATTACAGCTTTCGACTACCTACATTTGCAAATTCCGCGTTCACAGACCGGTTGGTAATTGTTTCACATGAACTAACGGCACTTTGTGAGCGGTAATTGCGCAAAGATTGCGGAAACCTTGTGAGGTGAGACTTTATAAACTGTTTGAACGTTGCACTTGGGTACATTGGAGTTTCCCTGCATATGGGAGACAGCGCAGCTCATCGTGCTAACTTGGACTTCTACGGGGAGCTGAAGAGGACGTCCCTGACTCAGAAGTGCCAGCCAATGACATCTTATTGCATGATCTTTAGACTAAAGCGATTTATACCTCGCTTTCTCATATAATTTAAACATGTTACGACAATCAACTTTGCTTTTTCGATTAGCAAATCAACTTACGTCAAATACTATAACAACTGCTTAATGCGCAGTCATACCTGCGTCCGCGTTTCAATTCTCAGCGCTCTGAAGTTGTCGCTCACTCCTCTAGAACTCCTCTTGACTTCAATAGTGGATGGATATGCGGAAGACATGACCTAACAATTAAATTTGGATTTTCAAGGCTTTCTAGAGTACAGTTGGCCGACGATCAACTCTAACCGGTGCTATTCTGTTGACTGTCAACACCAAAAACATGTTTTCCTGATCTTGGATCTCCAAGCGTGTAGATTCGTGTAGAAAGCCGCGTCTCTGAGAATCGTGATCCTTGCTCAGTTAATCTTCTCCTCAAAATCTCAAATATCCAACAAAGAAACGACAATTTTTGCTTCTCGGAACGAAATCATCTTTTTGTGGCTTTTGTCTCTAATCTTCTAGACATTTGCGCGCACTTTTTGGTTCATTCTACTCGAGGTTCATGTCTCCGATCAGACAAATTTTCTCTTCAATCACAAAGTTGACATTACGAACAGCCAGCGACTCATCATCGCGCGTTGCAAACGCTATAATGTCTTCTGAGTCAGCGCAATTGAATGTATATTTTTGGCCTATAAAGATCCACTGGAAAATTGAGTTAATCGCTTGTAAAAAGTTTTCCTCAATTACGTTGAAGTAATTGCAGACGACAATTACTTTAGTCATCTAATAGAGACCGCACAAAAGAAACGACGATTGGCTAGAAGCGGCTCCAAAGAACGGTTTTTACGCGCTGCGAAATGTCGTTGACTGTGTCACTGTGTAAAAAAACTACCGTAACCCAATCGCAATTATGTCTGTTAGTTATGAGTAGGAGACGCGCCTGCAAGGTGTAATGCTGTGACGTTGATTCTTAAAATATAAAAAGCTTCAAAACAACATAAATCTTTGATTGTCGTCTACAAAAGCTTCAGTCAGCGGGAAGTGACGTTGATTCATTGTGTAGAGAGCAGCAGTCAGACAACGCGGCTGACCTATCGCACCGGAGCGAAAGCTTCTGCGAAGATGAATGAGTGCGCGGGTGATGTGGTGGTGGTAGGTCTCGCACTCACAAGATCTAATTCCATTATGTTAATACGGAGTTTAATGTGACGCGGAAGCTGATTTATTTGCGAATATGTGAACAGCGAGACTGCTGTTTACGATTGGATTTGCATGAGCATCTGGCGGCGACGAGTGATATTATGCATTTGGGCTTAGGTAAAACGGCTTACCTCCTCGTTTCGCGCTTATTTTAATGTTTTAAAGTCTTTTTGCTGTCCTTCAATTGGCTTATTCTCGGCAGCAAAGCAGCGAATCCTTTCACCCTACGAATTCGCTTTTTCTTAATTTTTGATTCTCGGGCTCGTGGATGATGCTACGCGCATCCTGTTCACGTCACAACTTTCCGGTTTGCTTCACAATTACTTTTTGTTGTGTGTAAATAAAGCAATGGTGCTGCTTGCGCGTTAAAGGTTAGAGGAGAGTTTGTGTGCCATGTTTGACCGCAAAACGTAAACAGGAATGACGAACTTTGGCACATCATTTGTGGTCACGAAAAGCGGAAGCCTACGCACACCTATCGTATACTTTGGGCTAGAGCGTGCCGCTTTGTATTTATAGCTCAATAGCTCTTTCCAAACCCATGGAGAGAATTTTTTTTTGTTGTTTTTGAGAGCGCAGCTCAAAACAAAACAAAAAAGAATTGCAATATTTCAATAAAAATGCCAAACGCCAAGTTTAGCTAAGCGCAAATGGCAACGATCATTGACGTCAAAAAAACACAGATCTAGAGCAATGGTGTTGATATTTGAATTTGCTTATTGGCACGTTGCATTTGCGGCGACAGGTGCAGAATTCCGGTGTTCACATTGCCTGAATTGGCGACATTTCTCCCAACCTGAGGTCTCCGCGAACCCCAGGCTTAATCCAGTTATTGTGTTTTCTAGCCGAATTCTCCAACTCTTTCGCTTTGCAAACCTTTTTTGAAAATCCTGCGAACGTTCGTGTTGAACAGAGGCTTTTTCAGAGCAGTGGCTGCGCTACTAGCACACACACTCTGCTTCTGGCGGTAGATTTGTGACGGAAATTCTCATACATTGTTTAAGAGAGTTCGTCTCTAGTCTCAGTCTGGCTCTAGTGCTCCTACTCTGTGCTCATTCACATCGGCTTTGAGAAACCGTTTCCCTTTGTTCTCCCTAGAACGGACCAACTGCTAAATTGAGAACTCCCTCGAAGACAAATTCTCAGCTTCTCTCTCTCGCTTTCTCAGCGTTGAGTTGTCTACTACGCGTGCACAAAGTCAACTCCTCGGGAACTATGCCTAGAAAAGGGACATCAGCACTTTTCCGATGAAGCATTGTTTTCAGAGCGTGATTTCTGGTTAAACAGTCTGTTTTGCGATTCGCCTTGCTGTTGTAGCGGTTGATGTAGCCGCTGCGGCTATAGCAATCTATATTTGAAACCAGTGTGAACCCGATACTAGAACTTTAAGGACAGAAAGTCTTCATGGCTCTTGTCGGTGTTACCTTACGGCAATTTTGGTGAAATAATCGTTAAAGACGGCACACGTAATCGCGGTGTTTAGTCCAAATTGTTCTTAAATTATCGAGAAAATTTTTAAAAGTTCTCTTTTACAAAACGCGTTTCTCACTCTCACGCTCCAAAATGACGTCTTCGAGGCAAACTGACTTGTTTCACCGATTTTCTCCACTTACGCGCGGGCTACAAATGACTCAGTTGGGACGTTTTTTTTTGACGCCGCACGGCGCGCGATGCTGCTAATTCGAATTAAAAGTCGGATTTTTTTGATTTGTCGCACGCGATCTCGACATTTTTTGTCCAAAAGACGCACGACCTGAGCGTTTACGAATTGTAGTTTCGGTAAAGGAGGCTGATACGGGCCGTTTTGTGCCTGTGTGGAGGATACGTGTGACAAAATCGTTGATTTCAAGCGATTTCAAAGCGCCCAAGCCTCCCGCATTATAGGAAGTTTGTCTTCAGAGGACTCCTCGTCGCAATTGTAGGTGTAGTGCACTTAGAACGCCTATCGAGAGCTATGGACCAAATTTCATTTCTTGTTGTCCTCGGCTAACGCAGCTTTGTATCTCTCCGAATCGTCAATTGTACTGTACCAGCTGTTTATGCACAGCCAGCTCTCGGTGTTCCACTTTTCACAATTTTCCCAATCTCCTGCGGTTCGATGGGCGTTTGCCGATTCTATTTAAAAAAGAATCCAACAGTGCGGTAATTGGCTGCGTCGTGAAAAATGCGCCTTCCTCGCGATGGGCGGAGCGACTGCGTAGAGTTCTTGCGCGGGCCGCTAAGCGCCCAATCTCATAAAGCGCATTCACTCACCTTTCTTCACACTCAGTGTTCATCTCCTAGACTCTCGGAGGTTGTGCCAGCTGTTCCGAAGATGAGCATGACTCTGTGCGAGGAGGCCTACGAGGTCAACGCGAACCCCTTCATCCTGATAGTGTGGGCATGGGTGATAATCTGTAATACACCTGGCATCGTGTACACGTTGCACGTTTGTAAGCTTATCGCCAGTTCACAGGTAGAGGTAAACTCACTCGACGGGATTAAATTCAGCCATCCGTTCATATTCTAGATTTTCCACATCGATCTGCGCATCATCTTCGTCAACCTCTCGCTCGGATTGATCTTCCGCAGTCTCGGCACTTCAGTGCGCGCGGTTCAACAACTGTTCCTCGCGGCCACGTGGAGCGTAAGCCAAAGACTTTCAGTCACATTGAATACAGCGTGTTTCGTTTCAGGACAAATGCGATTTTGTCCAAGACGCCTACTACTGCATGGTCCAAGCGAAAGTGAACCTGACCCCCTTCAACACTTGTGTCTACTCCTACTTGGCTGTCGCTCTCGAACGCAGCTACGCAACCCTCAACTACCGTACCTACGAGAAGAAGCGTTATCGCGCCGTTTCCTTCCTCGTTTCAGCGGCTACGGTAGGAAAAAAAAACAAAAGAAAAAGAGTTTGTGTTATTAATTCGTGCAATTTCAGTGGATTCACCCAGTCATCGACCTCGTCAACACAGTCCGTCGAGATGTGCCGGAGCCTCGCGAGCGGTCGTACTGTAGCGCCGTAACCGCGCAGCCGATCAACCTCAGCCAGGTCTTCAACAACCAAATCATACTCTGCTGCATTTCCTTGGTCATTTTCGTTGCCCTTTACGTTTACTGTTTGAAGAAGAAGAGGTAGCCTAAAGAGAAAGGCTTCAATTTACACAATTCAATGTTTAGAATGACCATCAACACCCAGGAGCACTCGCTCACCGGCCGTTTCCAGCTCGTCGAGAACATCCGTGCCTCCCGGATCATCCTTCCCAACGCGATCATCTTCGGCGTCATCACGCTTCTCAACATCCTCTTCCTGTATCTCCTGGAAATTAGCAAGAAGCACCATGGACTGGCCGCATTCGCAGTCTTCAAAGTAGTTTACGTGTTGAGATAGGCCTAATTTTCGGATTTTAGGAGTTGATGAGCCTCACAGTCCCCGTCTACATCAACATTTACGCGTGGATCTTCATTCTTCGTTGCCCTCAGTTCGCGCAGCGCACGTGGATCGTGCGTCGATTCAAGCGCTTCACCAAGAAGACCATGCCGGAGGAACCGGAAAGTCCTAGCGAGCATTTTAAGATGCTTAAGAGTTTCTGGTGTTAAAAAATGACTTGATTGTTTTGAGTGTTCGCCGCACTGACGGCGGCTGTCTGTATATCTAACTCCCGAATCCATTTATGCGTGAAGCTTCATCTCGATTTCCAATCGATCTTGCCAGTCTGTATCAAAAAAGCTCTTTGAATCTGTTGATGTCAATCGTGTTGATCTCGTGTGTATCCTAATTTCTTGAATGACTCATTTTCCATGCAAGTAATGCGAAAAATACTCCGTTTTCACCTGCCCTTCTCACTGCGGGTCACAAAAGCGCAACACTCGTTGGTTCGGCGAAACTGACGTCGAAGAGAGACACAAATCCACAATTCAGCGTCATTCGACTTTTTCAATTCTCCTGTAAATTGGAATATGAGTGCTGTAGGAAGTCGCACGGATGACAGCCGATGACAAGATTGCAATAGGTTTAGAAAACCAAAAAAAGCGCTAGAATACGGTAATGTCGCATGACGGATTTTGTCTGCGCTCTCCACTTATAGCTGTGGCATTAGAAACAAGCAATTGACGTGACACATCAGTGTTTTTTAACGCGCTCGAAATTGTGTCCACCACTACAATTCTTCAGTTTTTTCTCAACTGCGCAGCTCAGTTATTCGTCCGGCGCTGCCATTTACGTTTACAAATGACGGCTGTGGGCCAGCGAAATGTAGTTTAACAAAAGTCAATGATAGCACACGTCTGCCTCAGGCTCATCGGCTCATCAAGTGATGGCTCCGGCTTCCATCTCCTTCGCAAAGATCTCTCCGCTCCCTTCCCGCAGAAGCCTCGAAGTCGCCATCTCTGTGCTCAGCGTCCCAGAAGCGCAGAGTGAAGAGTTTCGAGCGATTGGCTTCTAGAGTCCTCGAGGAGCACTTCGCAAAGAAACGCAAGGCGACCAACGAGGAGCGGAAGGCGCTCGCGGAAGCGACGAACTTGTGTGAAGCCCAGGTCCTCAAGTGGATCTCGACTCGCCGCGGGCAGCGCGAGTCGGAGGGCGAGTCGGAGGACTCGACTACCGTCGCTTCAGCGAATCAACGAATTCAGGCTTCAGAATCCATACCCGCTGTTTCACTTGACCCTCTATTCCCCGAAAATGAAGAATTCAGTGCTTCTGACGCAGAATCGGATGATCGCGCTCCTGTGCTAAACTCCCTGAACGCGCTGTGCCAGAACATCATCGTCCACCACCTGACACAGCAATCTTCTCCAGCCGCCGCAGAGGGAACGCACGTCTCCGAACCTCTTTCGCGTCAGGGACTCTTAATGAACATTATTGATTTGATTTGATTTGCCAGGTTGATTTGGTCGCGTCTGCCGCCACTATGAAACAGTTATGCCGTCTATAAGGTGAAAAGCCAAAGACCGCATGATGGTGCGCTATAGCCCGTAAACAATAAATAAACATTTTTCGCAGTCATCAGTGTAATTCAGTTTTTCCCTTCGAGATGGTAATTGCGCCTACATGTTCGTTTTTGATCACTGAAATATTTATTGAAAATAATGGAACAAATACAAATCGGTGAATAGGAGAACTTCCTACATGCTGGCCAACTTCACCTTCACGGCTTGAAGGTTAGTCATCGGCAGCCCACAGACGGTCCCTTCACAAATGTGGACGGAAGGCTTCGTGTATCCATCGACATAAGCCTGCAAGCTGCTGTTGTGGTGAGCAATCCAGGTGCTTTCTGAAAAGACACACATTTATTACATCAATTAGTACGAAAGTTGCACATGAGAGAACAAGATCTGGAGACTTTTAAAAATAACGAAGATCTAGTGTTATTGGCAACTGTTGGGCGTGAACGAATTTTAAGAAACGCAGACTTACCAAAATTAGTAGGATCAACATGAATGATGCTCTTATACGGTAGGTACTTCGACCTAACTAAATTCAGAGACTCCTTGACAAACTCGTCGTCGGCTGGTCCAACAATAACTGCTTCCACTGACGTAGAAGACGCGGAAAAAGCCGTGCACAGCTTATTCATCACAAATGGATACATTGATAGACGCTCTCCCTGTCCTTTGAATAGATTCGTAGCGCGTTCTTGAAAGTCCGTTCGATCCAGCAGATGAGATAAACGAACGAGGTTGGCGGCTGCCACAGAATTGATACAGGGCTCTGCTCCGTCTTGTTCTGAAAAGCAACATTACCACATGTTTGTTATATACTATTTCCATCATAATTATATATAGCGACTGAGGTCCAGTCAATGATGGTATGAAACATCAAAAGATTAAAATAAAATATGTCAGGCAAGTTCGCTAACTAGCCGGAAGTTGTATGCCAACGCTCCTTACACGTCTATAACTAACAGCAAAAGCAGTACTAAGCAACTAAATATCAGTAGTTTGATTTTGCATTTGACCTGACACAAACTCCTGTGGTCTTATTACAAGTTTAGTTGAGCTCAGCTAGACATTGCAAGATTCTAACATAAAAACAAAATCCTAAAATCACCGTTCGTCAATGTCACTTCTACACAATAATGTTGCATCCAGTTTGCATTATAACGAAATGTTACCTTCCATCATTCTGATAATAATAGAGTTATCAGGCCGGCTGTTGAAATAGCCTGCGTTCTTCGCCTCATCCCAAAACAAATGATCCATCTCAATTTGCAAATCGAACGCCCATTTCAGCATGTTCTCATCTCCTTCAGCTTCATACAGATCCAGCAAAGCTTGCATGAAGAATGCGTAGTCGTCAGCGAACGCTAATATAGGTTGCTCGCTAAATGAACAAAAGGATCAACTGCTGTAAATAGCATTTAGCACACTTACACTTGTGAAACCTCTCCTTTCTCATTTCCGTAGACCGATCGCAGTAACTGATCCGACTCATTGACAAGATGCTTCTTGGCAAATGTGATAGCTTTCTTCGCCAAATTTAAGTACTCTTCGCGCCTCTCGGGTAAAGCCATTGCCGCATGGGTGAGTCCAGAAATCATGAGCCCGTTCCAACAGGTCAGAATCTTTTCATCACGGTGTGGCTTTGGTCGTGTTGCTCGTTCCTCGACAAGAATGGCTTTTGCTTGCGTAATAGCTTCAGTCAAGTCTTCTTCAGTGACGTTCAATTCCGCGGCAAATTGTTTGTGAGTCTTCTTCATTATTAGCACGTTCTGATCTTTCAGTTCATCATGAGGATCCTAAAATGAGGTAATTTTAACAGTGTTAGCTTGCTAGGTTATACCGTAAAAGCGGGAGCATTTCCACTTTTTTCGACGAAGAAATACTTGCAGAATACATCAGCCAAATCGTGTTTTCCGTGACAACAAAGCTTATCAGCGAGATAACGAGCAATCTCCTCCTTCGTCCATACACAGAATGCTCCTTCACGTTTCTTTGTTGCATCAGTTGTCGGTAGAGAATCAGCATCTTCAGCACTAAAGAATCCACCATCCTAAATACTGATTAAAATATGTTTATGAACGAGAAAAAGTTACCTTGTGCATCAGATTACAAGTCACATAGTCCACAATGTCTTCAACAATATCCTTGTGCTCTCCACTCAGCTGAGCAAACTTTGAATAAACCGACAAGAGCTGCCCCTGATCGTAGAGCATCTTCTCAAAATGAGGAACATGCCACGTAGCGTCGACTGAGTATCTGTGGAAACCTTTGCCAATGTGGTCGTGAATTCCACCACGAGCGATAGCATCCAGCGTGCGTCCGAGCATTTCTTTCGAATGTTTCCCGCGTTCTGAATCGGGTTCATTCGCAATAAGTGTCAACAGGAAATCCAGGTCAACTGAAAACGTCGAAACTGAGCTTACTGAATTTCCAATATTGTCATTTACCGCATTTGGGAAATTTCGGTGCTGTGCCAAAGCCACCACGGGTTTCATCGAAAATACTATCTAAATTGCCGTAACAAGCGGCCAGTACGGCTTCTGTTGTCGGAACGTTCGATTGTTTCACAGCTAATCCGCGTTTCATTGCATCCTCCAAGCGCTTTCCTTGTTGCATCACATCCTGTTGGTTCGTCGTCCACTAAATTAATAATGCTTTGAAATGATCTTAAAAAGGCATCGAATTACCTGGTCAGCAACCATCTTGAGAATAGATCCAAAGCCAGTGCGACCAAAATTATCGTCTGGTGGGAAGTATGTTCCTCCAGTGATCGGTTGCAAATTGGGAGTGAGAAATACGTTCATCGGCCATCCTCCGCTTCCCGATACCGCCTGAAAAATATAACATTAATTATGTTACAAGCGAGCAACAGATTACGGACGGACAACGTTTTAAACCACAAAGTTTTTGCGGGTAAATTGCAATAAAATATTAATGAATGAGAAGCGCGCAATAGCCCGTAACTAAACTAAAACCCGCCTCATACGTGACAAAAACACGTCCGCAATTGCCAGCAAATCTACGTTCCATCAATTTACCTGAACAAACGCCATATACAGCTTGTCGACATCCGGCCGTTCTTCCCGATCGACTTTGATACTAACAAAATTTTCATTCAGAATCTTCGCAATCTCGTCGTTTTCGAAAGATTCCTGCTCCATAACGTGACACCAGTGACATGTCGAATATCCAACGGAGAGGAGAATGATCCTATTCAGCTGCTTCGCTCTGTTGAACGCTTCTTCTCCCCACGGATACCTGGAAAATGTGCGATTTGCAATGCCGAAACGAATCTAATAAAACTCATACCAATCGACCGGATTTCCACTATGCTGAAGTAGATATGGCGATCGCTCGTTTATTAGCCGATTTGTGTGCTTCGCGGTCGACATCTCTCTGAAATGCGAAGAATTAGCGTGAAAGCGCAAGTTGCGATCAACCTGCAAAGCGACAACTGCAATTTTCGTTGCAAACGAATACGGCCGTTTGACGCAAGCAGCGGTAAGCAACGTCGAGCAGCGGCGATCATTGATGCTCAGTTCACACTCGGCTGGGTGTGCGGTCGTCGCTATAAACAACAACAATCTTTGGGAACTCTGCTCCTCGACTATAAATACGTAAATATGATCGTTGTACATCGCGTTTCTTTCGAAATAAGCGCAACCGCCGCCTGCACACACATGAAATTGGTAATCATCTGGGCATTTCTACGCAAATCAGTTTCGTTTACAGCACGCAGCTATCATAGGCACCAAAAACAGAGGAGCAGTTATACAAAACGTGAAAAGAATATTTGCCGCCAGCAGGGGTCGAACCTGCGACCTTGGGCTTATTAGACCCACGCTCTAACCGACTGAGCTATGGCGGCTTCTACATTGCTTCTCTTAGATCGCTATAAACCGTGAAACTTGTTTGAACACAAACCGTTAGTGCACAACCGCAACCACAGGCTTCAACAACTAGATTACTACTAGGTTTTGCAATCTTTCCTGGCGGATATTCTATCGAATCAACAGAGGAGTGATATCAAAGTAAGCAAACACTAAATCAAAATCAAGCAACAAAATGAACAACAGTTTTTTATTCTCTAATGAGAACCGGTCTCATTGACCTTTAATGACAACAGCTTGCAATAATTGAACGGGTGCGTTCAGAAACGCTCACCGCGAATACGGCGCGCCAGCTGGATATCCCGAGGCATGATGGTCACTCTCTTCGCGTGGATGGCACACAGGTTGGTGTCCTCGAAGATTCCTGTAATAAATTGAAATGAGCTGCGTTCATAATAGTCTTCTTAAAACATACCGACTAGGTAAGCTTCAGCGGCTTCCTGCACTGCTAGAACAGCAGACGACTGGAAGCGAAGATCCGTCTTGAATTCTTGTGCAATCTCGCGGACGAGACGCTGGAAAGGCAGCTTGCGCAGAAGGAGCTCGGTCGACTTCTGGTAACGTCTAATTTCCCGAAGAGCGACGGTTCCCGGGCGATAACGGCGAGGCTTGGCCACGGCCACAGCCTTGCGGCGGATGACCTTACGCGGAACGCGGAGGCGGCGCACGCCACCAGCCGGAGCTGGAGGCGTGCGCACAACCTCGGTTTGCTTTGTGCGAGCCATATCTGCAACAGGCAAAATGTAAGCAAGAATTCACGCAAACACCAAGAATTATTATTTGCAATCGCGACATAAACTAATAGCTATACTGACCGACGATGAGAGCGAAATCAAAATCAAAAGTACGAGAGCAAACTAAATTAACGTAATTGATGCAGTTGACGATCGCCGAATTCGCCACAGCAATCATCCGCCTAAAAAACTACCGTAACACCCTCAAAAACTTAAATTTGTTGCTTCGAGACCTTCGCTTCAAAGTGAGTTGATATTGTCGCACGTTCGTTCGGTGCTTTATAAGAATGGCAACGTAGGTGGTCTTATCGGACAAAGGCGAAATCTTTCGTTGAAAAATGACTTACAAGTAGCGAAACTCGCTTAAAAACAAACACAAAAAACACACCTTGGACTGTCCAAGTCAGGTCGAAATGAAACTTTGCACACTTGTAGATCTCGGTCAGACTAGAAAAAAACTTGTCTATACATGCGGCCTATACTCGGGTTCTGAAGACTTATGCCCTAAAGTAAGTGTGATTATTGCTATATAAGCGCAACAGCTCGCAGAACTCTCTGTGGCTGTGTGGTAGAGAGGTAACGCATTGGGCTCTTACGCACAACACCCAGGTTCGACTCCTTTTCGAGTTATTTTTTTTATTTTCACCCCCCGTCAGTTTGAGACTCCCGAGCAATACTGTTTTACTTACTCCGGAATCTAAAGCTGTCACTGTGGAGCCAGCTCCATTGCGCGTTCTGAGGCCTATTTGTGCCTTGCTCACTTTGTTTTTGACGAGCACAACTGTAGTTGAATTTGCACGCATCTGTTAGCTGATTGTGTCATGAAACGACCAAAAAAACGAATCGAATGAAACCAAAACGAAAAGACGTTTGCAAGGCTTAAAATAAAAATAAAAACGATAACTCGAAAAGGAGTCGAACCCGGGTGTTGTGCTTGAGAGCCCAACGCGTTACCTCTCCACCACACAGCCACAAAGTGCTCTGCGAGCTGTTCCGCTTATATAGCAATAATCACACTTACTTTAGGGCATAAGTCTTCAGAACCCGAGTATAGACCGCATGTATAGACAAGTTTTTTTCTAGTCTGACCGAGATCTACAAGTGTGCAAAGTTTTATTTCGATCTGGCTTGGACAGTCCGAGAGGTCCCCCTTAGGTCGACTTCACCAAACTCTTTCTTCCTCATAAAATCGTTTTGTCAGTGAAATCAAGGTATTTCCGACCTGGTTAACTGTCTCTAGCACTTTTTTCAAGACTTTTCATGTCCGACGGAATAGACGAGATTCTCCGCTGTCGTTGGATAGTAGGTCCATATAGTAGTAGTAGATCCCACTTCAAACTTGCTGCCCATATTCAAGTTTGTTCGAGAACGAAGGCAACAAAGTTTAGAACGCTCCGCGATCGCGATATAGACCCCCGGCAACGTCATATAGTCAGTAAACCCGGTGGCCGGTCGGTTAGCAACGTCGACCCCAAATCCGAAGGTCAGAGGTTCAAGTCCCGCCGGTGTCAAATTTTTTTGCCTCAATTTTTATTGTTATTTCGCACGCTAGGAAGTCTTATTTTGCATTCTACACGCGCAACTCATGTAAAACACGGAATTCCAAAAAATTATTATTGTCTACAAAAACTAACAATCATGCACAAGCAAATTTCGCAGTAAGCGCAGCTGAAGACAACGACCTTTTATAACTTCCTAGCGTGCGAAATAACGATAAAAATTGATGCAAAAAAAAAAAATTGGCGTTGGCGGGACTCGAACCTCCGATCTTCGGTTTGGGGGTCGAAGTTGCTAACCGATCGGCCACGTGGCCTAACGATAACGTGAAGTTGCCGGGGGTTTATATCGCGATCGCGATGCGTTTTAAACTTCGTGGCCTTCGTCTTCGAACAAACTTGATTATGGGCAGCAAGTTTGTTCGTCTCTTTTAAGCAAACCATGTTTTGTGACCTTCATACTTCCTGGATCCAGGTGAACATGTCCCAAGCTTACATATCAGATGAGAAAAGGTTATCTTTGCTGACATAGAATAAAGATTTACTGGTTTCTGCCACATTGTCCCCGATAAAACGCCCTTCTAACACCAAAATGTGCGTAAATGATACAGCATCGCGATGATGTTACAGTGCGCACTAGAATTAGATCACAACGAAAGCGTGGATGGCCGAGCGATCTAAGGCGCTGGTTTAAGTATCAGCAGGCCTTTTGCCTACACAACAAATTTGCCACGTTGTTGCGTGTGTTTTGAAGGACTCTTCGTTTCTTTCCCCTGCGACTAAGCAACTCGAACAGTTACATTTTCGTATTTATGTAAAATAATATTAATCACACAAGAATCGTTCGAAATCAATTATGTAAAATGCGATCAACAAGAACCCGTTTCTTCTTCTTTGATATCATGGTTGTGAGCTTTCGTTTTTGCTGCGATTGTCATATCAATTGACCGCATCGATGAAGTAAGCCACCGAACAGGACGGATGCGCATGTGCCAAACCGCCGAGTTCATCCCTTGTTGACGAAGATATGTGTTCGCGTGCTACCAGTCGCGGAGAGATCAAAAAATTCCGAAAACGACGCCTTGAGACGAGGAACGTGCGATGGGGGCGAAGGTGACTTGCGGCGGAAACAGCACCGACGCGTCCACTCCCACGGATTGCACCAAATGACCAGGAATCCAGGGCAATTGTTCTTGATGATGTCGTTGACGGCTTCGCGGAAACGTCTCGAGAGATATGCGTAGAGAAGCGGGTTCATTGTGCTCGAGCAGAAGAGAAGGAGATACGTGATCGGTTGAAGGAGAGCGGCGAAGGAGTTGTTGCACCAGGGGTTGATGGTCCAGGTCTGAAACAGAGAGCGGAATTGATTATTAACACAGTTGAGACCGCACAGGCGGAAAATGGTTCCCTAGCACACAGTGCGCCATTGTTCAACGCGCTCACATCATCAAAGTCATCGCACTGTCTCTTCTTAATCTCTGCTGTTCTCCGCGTTGACTATTCACAAAAGTGCTAGGAGTTGGGATTAAGAATTGTTTGGAACGATGTTTGAGGTTTGAGGTAAGGAAAACAGAGGTGATCGACTGCATTATTACGGAAGACTCGGTCAACTTACAAGATAGAGAAGTCGAGCATGATGCGGAAGAGTGAAGATTGCGAACGAGCACACAACTGCAATCAGTAGGCGGACCACCTTCTTCCTCGACTCAACCACCTTCTTGCTTCGCGCGTTCTGGGCCATCTTCATCAGATTCTCCTGTTGACCGTTTTCGAGAAGTGAGTTTGTGAGGATATTGGCGTAATGTTCTTCTTCCGACATGGAGAATGGTTTCACAATTCCGCCGCTTTCGAGAGAATCTGCGAAAAGAGGCTAAAATTAGCGCATCTCTCAAAAAGAGCACTTACCACTTGTATGACGGAACGCGATCGAATGCGACTGGTACATGTCATTCGTCCAGAGGACCATTCCAATCCGCGTGTACAAGTAGGCGATGGCTCCGAGAGGAGCACAATAGTACATGAAGAAGCTGAACGTCACCATATCTCGAACTCGCGTACTAAATTACAATTCCTGTGTAAGCGGGTTGAAAATGCGTCGAGCTCACCTAGTCATATCGCGAGTGCATGCCGACAGATTGTCGTACGGCTTCATTGTCGTGTTGAAGTAGTAGGGCAAGTTCACAAGCAGACTAATGAACCAAATGAACAAAGTCATCGTCACTCGCAGCTTTCGACGAAGGATTTTGAGCGCCAAAAGCGGGTGCAACACGGCAATATACTTTTCCAGTGACACGCAGACCAAGATTCCAATGCTCGTGCAGGGTACCATATGAAGAACGTAGACGTAGAGCTTGCAGAGGACCGCTCCCAGAGGCCAATTCGCGTTTTCCGTGCCGACCACGTGGAACATGTTCTGACAGATGCAGAATACCGAGACGAGGAGGTCGGCGAACGCGAGTTGGGCGAGGAAAAAGTTGGTCGATGTGCGCATCGACCGATGAAAGCAGATTACCCAAATTGTGAAGAGGTTCCCTAGAATTTGAATCGTGATCTTCGATCGACCAACCCTTGTTGACATTCTCAAAGTGAATTACAGCCCATACATTCTTATTTTTGTACCGAGAAAAACTGAGAAAACATTCACACCAGTAATAACGTAAAGTACTTTAATATTAATTACTTTTGGCGACTTTTCTCCCGTTGAGTCAGCGCGCGGCTCAGCTGAATTTTCGCCTTGTTATGCGCATATTATGAAATCTCGGTTTTATCCGATGCGACGATGATTGGAAACAAAATTCACTTCCGCAATTGCTCCTCAATGCAGCGTGTCAAAGAGTACTGCGCTACTTTGTTCCCAGGCTCTAGCATGCAATGTTCCCACAAATTAAAAAATTCCTAAATTTTTTCCGACTTACCGAGCAAACAGAGCGCAAAGATGAGCAAGTACAAGCACATGAACGTGTACCGTACCGCTGGTTGATCGAGAAGAGAGCCATCGTCACAGTAGCTCCAGTTTGCCATCCTAAATGACCGCGATGAAATAAACAACTGAACGCGACTCCCGCTTGGCGGACACGGCGCGCGATCAGATCCCTCAAGCTTAATCCCTGAAGATAAGACTTTTGAACTTCCCGTATTCACGGTGATATGAACGTTCTTGAATGAATGTTAGGTGCGCATTGTGCTCATTGACGCTCTTGAAGAGAGTTCGGTCGTTGTAAGACGGCCACGTTCTTACAGAAAACAGACTAATAAACAAATAGATCTGATTGCAGCGCTGAAACCGATTCAACCGAGCACCGGCAAGCCAATTTTTGTCAATAAGCACTTTGTGGGAAATGTTTTCCACGAAAATTATAAACAAGCAACGCTCGCGCATTCCTAAAGTCAAGATATCCACATCCACTCAGCAACAACGGTGAGTGTGTGCTGCTGCTATCAACTGACGTTGCTTAACGCTCGAATAGTAGTAGCGCACGACCAAAAAATAGTTTTTTCAGATTGTCGTCATAAGTGAGTACAAAAGTTTGACTGAAAACAAAAAACGCACCCTTGACGATTTGGAGGAAAAAACAGATTTTCGTTCATTTTGTGACGTACTTTTATTAACATGAAAAAACATTGAACGTGACCGCCGGACACGCTTTGTTCGGCTCAGACTGTAGTGGATGAATAGCCTAAGGGGAGAAGAAATGGCCTCCGACCGCCTCCCAGAGCTTTCAATAACCGCTATGATTGTTTTCGCACATTCTTATTCTTGTTAGTGTTTTTCGCTTACATTGTTTGCGTTGCCGCATTATCCCGAAACATGACATTAAGCACTTTTTTGCAATCAGTCTTGCTCTGCTCTCCAGGCATGCGGCCCTTGACAGATTCACTTCTACTCACGCTGGAACGTTCTGATCTTCAGCACCGACGCAAAACTCAAGAAAACAGCGCGTTTATGTGGATCAAAACCAACGGTCATAAACTACAGGAGTGAAAAGTAGCAGGTTGACGACTACGACGATCATCATCAAATGACGAAAACGACACTACAACAATGTCTTTTCTATACGCCGCTTGCGACCTTTACTCTTAATCCCACGGAAAACCGCCATGAAAGCGTGACGCAAAGTTTAATTATTGACAGTGTGAGTATAATTCGCTTAGCGCTTTCTTACGTTTCTCTGTAAACTGCATGTGACGCAGGAGAGTAAACTCTGTTGGAAATTGAATTGAAAACAACGAAAACCCATGTTTTGAATCAGTTTTTTAAGTGGTATTATCGTGTATTCTGGAAACGCACAGTGCAGGATGACCGGGAGCATACGGGGAATGAATAAATAGAGGAGAAAATTGTTTTTCGCCAACATGAAAAAAAAACTCTCTTCCTCTCAAAACTTCATCAGCATTCGACTTTAAACGTGAGAGAATCATTCGACTCATTCAACAATTGAATCGTAAAAAACAAGCCTGGCCGTCGTTGGGAGCTGGCCTAACGTGACAAACACAAAAATTTGATTAATCAAACAGGTGATACGCGCTGCTTCGCGCTAATCATTAGTCTGGTCTTTGCTTAAAGCCTGCTACTGACGTGATTCAAAGCACGGAGAGCGAGTGAATATTTGCGAATAGGCAATACGATTGTGAAGCTTAGAAGCAACTTATTTGTCACCTTTTGGGTTGAAATGTTTGTTTGTGAGGAAGATGATCAGTGAGCATGGAGCTCCTCGTTAAAGACACAGATTTTGTTATTCAGCACCAGCAAAAGGACAGGACAACTCGCAACGATGCAATTAAACCCGACTTAAACTGCGCAATGCGCAACATGCAAAAGGTCGATGTTACTTTGTTTAGACGTAGGAGGATTAAGGATGCGCGCAGGGAGAGTGTTTCGCTGAAAACACTTACGTTTGATGTCCGTGTGAGTACAAATTCTGAAGAGATAAATGATGAATTTAAAGTTTGCAACAATCTCACTAATTTCAATCCTCGTTTTACAAGATTGGCCTATTTTCGGAGTGCAAAATGCTCTCTATAATCGTGGAATGATCCACATCATATCACAGAGCGTCAAACGACTCAATCCCAAATAGAAACTACCACTTAAAAAATCATACATGTGCGAGGGAACGAGGCACAAGCTCAGCTATGTATAACCAGCGCACATCTCTGCATCCGTCTGAGGCCGTCGCTTGAACTTGTCAAATATAGTTCATCGCTTACGTAGTCAGCGCGCCTTTCGTCAGCAAAAAGAACTTTGTAACATTTGAAAATGGTACAAAAGGGTTCCGAGAAGGAAGCGACAAGCAGCGCGGATTAAACCCAAAGAGAGAAGTGAAACGAGAAACGACTGGTTCGTAATGAAGTTTTCTGATTCATAGGCGTAATTTACGAAAAACAATTAATTCCTGCGCTATACTCACGCGCGACGTAGCTCTCGCTCTCGATTGTACGCACTTTTTCAGTCGCGACTATAACTCGATATAGCGTGCTTTCGCTTAGAGCGGTTTTTGTCACCAAGTGGATAAATGAATTGTCAGCTATGTCGTCTACAGGTCACAGCGTGAACAAGTGCTAAAAACACAAAAAAGCCGTTAAACGATAACAATTCACTTGGTACGGTAACTGTAGAGCCGCTGTTTGAAACGGCACGCACTGAACAACGATACAAGTTTGGTGTTATCTTCAAATTCCAACATACGACAACAAAGAACGGCTTATCCACTAAGATACCGGGTACGATGCTCATTTGGTGGATTAGATGGGCAGACGGGCTTTCCCGTGTTTTGCTAAAGAACTTTGCGGAGAACGTGGATTGGCAGATTACCAAGAAAACAAAGAGAAAAGTGCGCAAAGTGTGAGCTGCGAGCTTGCAGATTAACAACGAAATCCACATGGATTTGAATAGGATGCGCGAACAACTACTTCCCTCAGTGAACGGTCTGTTTACTGAGCGTCAATTTTGCGCACTTCCTACTCAATGAAGCGGATATGTGTTCCGGAAACACTAACTCGATTGTTGTTTCAATACTACATCAGCCCAAAAACACGACATGCCGTTTAGCGACCTGGAAGTAGCAGTTCCAGACGGTAATTGAAGAAGTTAACGATATCCGCAGTCTGGAAACGTTGTGACACCTGTGTAACGCTCATTACACTCTTTTCCCACAGTTTAGGAGCTCTAGCATGAGTCACAGCTGCGAGCAACCAAAAAGCACCTTTTTGCGATCATTCTCAAATCACCTCAGAGCTGTTGGGAGACAGAAGCCTCAACGTTTTTGAGTGGTGCAGCGAGTACTCAAACGATGTGCAAACAACGATTTTGCGAACGCACCCGAATCGTAGATATTTAGCGTTGGTTTAACGCCTTCAATGGCCAACTCCAAGTATAACGCAGTAGGGTGGGAACTGTTTGCGAGTACTCTTGACGTGCAAAGTGAATAATTTCCTTTTATTCACAATTTAAAAAACTCTCCACATCTCCTTAACGCTTCAAGCTTTGAGCGCCGGTTACGGTACTAAAAAAGCAATTTCCCAAAAATTATGTAAACAACAAGGAAACGACCAAAGCACCTGAGTGAGCACCACCTAAAAACAGATTGTTTACACGCTTGGTTGATGGCCTCCGCCACAAACAACCTCAATACCACCAAGTCCCTGAACACGTGCCTTTGCGTTTTCTACAAGAGGGGTCCAATTAGCATAAACTGAATACGACAAGACTAGTAATGAGCGCGTTGGGACTTTTATTGCACCAACATCCCACGGTTGATTCTTGAACTTTTTGGAGAACTTTGGTGAGCAAAAACTGTTAACCTGTGAGATGAAGGAGTGAAATGTTATGTACTAAACTATGACTCACACTGGTCGTATGGTAGTGTCAGCGTGTACATTTACGGCCGCTTAGTTCAGGAGATCAACCGCATCAGTTTCTAGTAATCGAAAAACTACCGGTATGTTAGGGTCCGCGTGGTGTACTCGGCACAAAAGACGCACTGGGGCATTAAAAGCAGACACTTACGCACCAGATGACATTTTGGGGGGTGGGGGAACCTGCGTTCATTAGAAAATGCCACAAAAGAGAGTCCAAATGGCCATTTCTGAGTATACGAAATAGCAGACACGAAGCGTTCTACGACGGTTTGAAAGCCAAAAAATCAAGGAGAACGTTCAAAAAGATACGACCTAAAGATTCGAGCTTCAAAAGCTATGAAACAAAAACTTTTTTCTCCTCTGAAAACGAAGCGCAAAAACGTTGGATACGCAGATTGTTTAATAATTAATCAAGCCAGACATCTTGCCGCCACAGTCGTTGTTTCCCTCTGTTCCTTGTCCACTTAAATCAGCGGTCTTTGGCTGTGACTCAGAGCAGCGTGTTTACGTTAACGAAAACATGGAGATTAAATTGCCGATCTGCAATTGAGGCATGGGAAGCGCGAGCTTTGAATAGTGGGAAAAAAGCGCCTAGAGCAAAGTTTCTCATTTTTTCTAATTACAATGTGAGATGAGAACGGTGACTCAGCGTTTTGGTTTGCATCCGATGGCATGTGAAAGGAGTAGAAATGAAAACACTTCCGATAATGAGTTTTTATATTTGTAAACAGTCGCACATGATACAGTAGGCATAGCAATAGGTGAAGTTGTAAACGAGCTGGGGAGCTGCGTTTCTTAAAAATATGCCACGCACTTACAATAGAGCAGCTTGTGAGTTGCAGTGCTAGATGAAGCGCGTTACATTACGAATCATCAACAACCGTTGACGCAGTGCTAAAAATTTTGGTTTGCAATAGAGCATGCGCAAAACAGATGACTGAACACCGAAGGGGGGCATGTTTTCCTTAGGACAAGATAAAAATATAATCCGACAACTTCTGAGCGCTTTTATGAGTTTGTATTTTGTTGTACTTGCAAGCTTTGTGTAAGCAATAACATGAATTCATGAGATTTCAGATCATTGCTTTGGAAAAACAATATTTAGTGCGGAAACGCGGAAAGTCTAGGGTTGCATGAGCCAATTTTCGCAGTTCTTTTGCATGAGTTCCAGAGCGCCTATTGTGGAAGTCAGGAACAACTCATATAAACGCAATTGATCAATCAAAACAAAATTTAAAGCTTTTACAACGACGGCAGATATGAGCTGCAAAGGAGCACAAAAGCTGCGTTCAAGTGAAAGCTAGACATCCAGTCAAAAATCTGATCTAATCAATGGGTTGCACTCAACAACGCCTAGTTTGCGCAGTGAATTTCCATGATAATAACTTCATAAAATCATTTTTTTTTTTTGGTTTTTTCCAACAAAATGATAATCAAACAAATTGAAAGGCAACTCTTCAAACATTCAAATTCGGATCAAAAAACGAAGAATGTTAACAAGCCAAGCAACGGCATGCAAATTACATTTCGCACATTTGTAGGCGCTCCACAGCCTTCTTCGCCAAAACAGGAAGTTCTGCACTTTGTATGTACATAGGTCGTAAAACAAGAATCAGTCTAGAATCACGCTGCTCCTAATTACAGCACACGAGACAGCAGTTTAAATGGAAAAGCACGTCTGTGCATAGCCGCTCGAATCAAGAAAACATTTAATTTTATGTTGTTTTTTCAAGAAAGCTCAACGAGATTGCTTGGAAAGATTAGCTTTCCATTGCGTTTCCACTAAAGGGAACATTTGATACTCCAGGGCGTAATCAAAAATCTCAAGCTTTGATTTCGCGTAAAAACGCGTTAACATAAGAGAATGGAGTAAGGGCAGATAAAAGAGTTCGCGCGCGTTAACCGGTAGCCGCAGAGCAAGAAGCAAGGCAGGCAGAGGGCCAACTCTCGTAAAAATTAGTCGCGCGAAAAGCAAATTAACGCTCTTCATCAAGAGGCGCAAGAGGTGCGGGAATGTTAGCGTTGGGTGAGGGGTGAACAGCTTGTAAAAGCGAGGATTTGAGAGATAATTGACGCAATCAAACAAAGCCACCAAAGTGTGCGTTGCGGAGCTGGCGTGCGCGCGCGCCGACTGTCGCGATCAGAGGGTAAAGCAGCAGCGTGCCGTTGTTTGATCTATGTGCGGCCACTATTGAGTCTGTGCACGTTTTGAGTGAAAAGTGGGATTACGAGATGAAAACATTTGTTTTTTGAGACGACGATGTTTACTTTTTCAATTTGTAAACAACAGAAACAGAGCCGCTTCCGGGCTGGCCAGGCCACTGTTGACATTCTGCTCAAAGCACGCCAATTGCGAGCGCGTTGTTTTGTGATCTAAAATCAAACTCTCGATTCTGGTAGACACAACAACAGCGCTCTGCTAGCGCATTAGCCAATCAGCAACATGCCCATCTTCTGGGAAAACGTGCACACGAGTTCAAAGTACGAGAAACTCAAAAAACGAGACTCAAAATGACGCTCAAGGGACCAATTAGAAGTTGTCTCTGTGGATCTATTCATGGAATCTCTGCAGCATGGCAATCAGTCGTTAAGCAGGTACGATGACGGCATTCTGACGGCGGCAGCAGAGTTTGTGTTGCAGAAGCGAAACATCTGCGCTTTGCATATGCAAAGTACAGGGAAAACATTGAAGACGAAAGTCTTGAAAAGTCCAATGCACGCGGAATCAACACGGAACGCGTGAAGTAGTGCGTTTGGATTAAGACGCGCTTTGTCTGCTTCCACTCTTTTCTTCGCCGACAATCGACCAACGGCCAGCACCGTATCCGATTACCTTTCTAATAGATTGCTCTCTCTCTCTTTCTCTTCTAACGGAGTCAATTTCATGCAGAGCGACGGAGAGGAAATTCGCTGTTAAATGTTTGTATTAAGCAGAAATTCAATGACGCACTCATCGACAACATAAGCTGATATGTCTCGAAGGACTTCGGGTAGCACCGCCCGTTTGGGGGAGTGCAAAAAGAGAGCAAAGATCAGAGATTACGGAAATGACGCATAGTTCGATGTGTTTAGAAATCAATCAATCCAAAAATTGAAAAATTCAATGAAAAAGTGAACAACACAACACAGTGAGCAGTGGGCCACCGACTCGCAGTAACGTATGCATTCACCAAATTAATTGAAGTGCAATCATGTGCACTCGAAAGCTGTTGCGCGATAACGGCCATCCGTTTCAAATGACGTACTTTTTGAGGAAGCGGAAGGAATCGCATGCAAATATTCTCACGTATTTTGAGATTAAAAAAGTCAAATCTAGATTTCAAGTTGAAAAGCGCTGGCATTACAATAGTGTAATTCTTGACTGTAGGTTCAGGACAAGATCAAAGATAGATGCCTTTAAAACCACAATTATCAACTTGATTCTGGATTGGTGGACTACTTGTAGAGCGCTAGGAATTTTGAAATTTTAGATATTTGAATTTCTGAGCCAAAGCTGCAGACATGTTAAGCTATGACTATGGACTCTGTTGAACGTGGATGACCATTAAAGAGGAAATGACAAACGAAATTCTTGTTATCTCGTACTGCTCAAAACTTGATGCTCAGCTCAAGTACCTTCTACAGTAGCCTATTTCTTCGACTGCTTCTTTAGCCTAACTCAACTCAATAAATGATACCTTGAAAGGGATGAGTTCTCAGTTTGGAAGCAATCAAAATATTTGATCAAAACCCAACAGCTGCTATATCATAGCCCACAATCGTTGAAGAAGAGCCTAGCCGTTCCAGTTCGCTCCGACGAAAACCATAACAATGATTGAAACAACAACAAAACTTTCGTTCTTATAGCAAACGCAATATCTTCCTCATTTCATAAACGCTCTAATATCGTTTTCATATTATGAATCAGAATGAGAGAAAACAAAAATTTCATTTTGAAAGCAACGCGTCAGCTTAACGAAATATCACTCATAGCTGTTTGTGCGTCTAGTTTGCAAGTGTTGACTTGCACTTTACTAGTTTCAACGGCAGTTGAACACGCATAGTCATCCAGTGAACTAACAAGCCTGCAAACACGCTCAAAGTCAAGTGCACTCTCGTTTTTGTTTTATCATTTGGAAAAGGAACATTAGAAAATTTCCAATTACTGCAAAATGCCAATAGAGGCAAAGGAAGGCAATGATTGGATTATCGTTTGATCAGCCACCCACGTGAGCTTTCGGGTTATTTATCTAATCCATGCGTTGAGATTGGACTCCTCTGCACACATAGAAAATGTGAAACAACGGCATGTACAGTAACTACACAACGGTGTTTGTTTTAATCGTTGCCTGGATAAACAGGAACTCAGTGGTTTGTGTTAACTTTGTAGGAAAGATTCCAAAAATGAATTTAATCCCGAGTTGCTTAAACGAATGAATCAACGCCTGTGGTATCAAATATACGTTATAATCTATATACGCGATCCTGATTAGACAGCGAAATATGATAGTCCTCTACATGGATGCTATCCATTCCAGCTTCCAGTGACTTTTAGCCTTTGGCCAAAAATATTTTGTGATTCTCTGCAGACGTCTCTGTTTGTGTACTTTGATGGTTCTGTAGTCCCCAGCGGAGACATTGACGTCATGCTGCACTTTTTCCTTATTTGGATTGCAGGATTCCTGAAATTTGCTTTGAATCAATGAAAAATGAGCTCCTAGGTCTATCTCTCGCAATCTACAGAAGATGTGATGGAAAGCGAATGTGTTTTCCTTTAAATCAGTTGACAGCGATGTGGTCAGGCTTGAATTCGAAAACTTGAACTCTGATTCAGCCTTCTGTATCAATCGGATCGTCTTCGAAATGTATATGCAAGCATTGTAACTTGATAGACATGATTTACAACGTCGTTTGCCCAGATATCATGAATATTACTTTGTTTTTCATGATGGAACGCAAGGTGAAGCATCAGCGATTACAGCTCAATGGCTCAACTAACAACATCGGTTAGTAACAGTCACAATTTGACAGAAAAATTTCAAAAATCCTGCTTCAAGATGAGAACAATACCATGTGCATAGTGGATCTTTTACCAGCGTTTAACAATTGATTATACCAATGCAATCGCTTGCTTTGCCTGTCCTCTTCGTTGCCGCTCATCATTTACAGTCTTTCGTGAACATTGTTTCCATATTCCTTCGTCCTTTTCAAGGTCAAACCATTTTTTAAATTCTATATTCTGTTTCACCTAATTACGTTTCACCTCGAAAACTTCCTAGGTAATGTCTCACCTCATCGCGGTGGCCATTAATAATAGCAGCAACCGGTTTGTTTTGCTTCGTTTTGCGGCTTCCACGCATTTGTCTCCATTTTTATTAGTTTCGAGTCTCTGTCTGACAGTGACTGAATTGCAATTCAGCAAAGAAACGTTAAATTGGAAGTTGTTCACTTCGATCATGATGTTGCCCCCTAAGGACACGGAACGATGACTCAGCCCCTAATCGTCAAAAATTTCGACAAACTATCGCCGCCTACGCAAAACTGATTGAAAAATTTCACTTGGATTAATCTGTTACGGTCTGCTAGCGCTGTGTCCACAAGAATTTGACGCAAAAATCCAATATAACAATGCAAGCACTCAAAAAAGGAACAAAAGCGGTTTTGCCCATAATTAAAGGGCGCTCGTAAACTGTGTCATCTGAGTAATTCGATTAATACGTGTAGTAAATTCGTTCTTCTGATCTCCGTTCGAGAAGCGTTAAACGTTTCCATTCGGACGCGTCGACGCGAGAATTTTGTTGAAATTCCGAGTTCAACTTTAATTGCTCTGAACGCATTGTCTTCTTCTTGGTCGTCGTTTCCGCATGAAAACCGATCGGTCTCGCGCGCGCGCGGAGAAATCGCGTTTTTTACGATTCTCGCGCGTGCGCTCGGGCTATTGAATTCAACTCGTTCGCACAAAACCCTTTGACTTCCGACCGGCCGCTGTTTTACCGTAAACCGAGAGGTGAAGCGGCGTTTATTGTTTTAGTGGTGTCATATTGTGAGAGTCGTAAAAATTGAGAAGCAAACAGTGGATTTCAAGGCTACGCACACGCAATGCTCCTCTCTCGTAAGGGTATTTTTTCTGTCGTTTCCTTTCCTTTCCACAACGCCTGTTTGTGTACACGCAAACATTCCTCTTCTCTTCTCACAGAGGAGCCCATTCGAACCAACGCCAGCCAGTGTGATTCATCGCAACTGGCCACCGGTTCCACCGTTCGCCAGAACGTTCTCCCAGCTAGAGACTAGCCTAAAATTGACGTGTAAATAAGCGCATAACTCTTGCCGATGATGCCCGAACGAGCGAAGATGGCAGTGAAGATAAGAGCTAGGAACAAGATTTCTTTCTGTTTGACGCTGGAGCGGCGTTGGCGGAAAAAAATGAACGAAAAATCACCAGGTGGCGCAACGTTGGTTTTTGGTGAAGCGAAGCAGGTTCAGCCGAGGGTCTTTGTGTGGTTGCGGCCGGCTGACCACGTTGTCAAAAAAAATCACTACCGGTCAAGGTTTTAGAGGAACAGAAACCGAAAGCAAACCGATCGTGAAATTTCGCATTGCGTTTTACTGCGATTTGCTTGATTAGCAGACGAAACAGTTCGCTCTAGTAGCTTTTCGTCACCTCCGCTGCGCACAATGCAACATTCTCTTTCGATCTTTCGCGTCACAAAATTGTGAACGACCGGTCAACAAGGGTAATTGGCTCAATTTTGAACATGCTGCCACAGGAATGCAGACTGCGGAAACCTTGAAACGGACATGAAATGTTTTATGGTCGCTAAACCATGCATTTGGTTTTATTGGCTTTGGACAAGAAGCAAACAGTGGAACGGAAAGCGGAGTTTTGTAGAATGAGCCTCAGCATATCTTCCGTAGAAGGCCAATTGTTTGAAAGTAGTACTCAGGTGTTGACCCCAAAAAAGCCGATTTGTTTTTCAAAAACGGCAAATACCGTATTTTGAAGTGTTGAAATTCGATCTAATTGAAACTCTGCAACGATCAGATTTGTTGTTTTTGTGAATTACGATCGTGTGCGATATAATTTAACCTTGTTCAGAATAAATTATGTGTGCGGGCGACCGACAACTCATTGTTTACAGAGATTTGATGAAATTTGCCGATAACGCCGCGTCATTCCAGTGAACTTTCGATTATCGACGGCTGAACGCCACGCGGTGAAGGTTGTTGAGTTGTGTGTGTTTAATCAGTTTAATCAGTTCACAAATTCCAATTTTTGGTACTCTCAACTACACCGGTTTGCCGCAAGCAGTTAACAAAGCAAATTGTGTCTCGAGCGGATTCACCTTTTTACAAAAAATCACAAATTTCAACGAAATTTCCGCATTTCAAAAAACTCTTTCGCAACACGCTGTAATGTTTCGTTTATCCCTTTTCAGCGACGCGGATTTGTCAACTGTCACTCAACCAGGCAATTACCAACACACACAGACAACTAACAGTCGCTGTGACTCTCGCTTGTCGCTCGCGTGTTGCAGGGGATCTTGTGAGCGCACCCATCTACCTCCTCCTCCTCCCTCCTTGGAACACACGCACGTGTCTAATCGGATAAGAGCACCGTTTTCGAAAGGGAAAGGCAATTTTAAATTACACTCGACGCACTCACCCAATGAATCCTGATTGCTGAAACGGTTTTTTTGCGCCTCGTGGGCGCAGATCCGTTCGCGCATCGGCGAGTGTTCAAAAACTTGTAACACCAAAACGACACTTTCCTTCGGTAAACTCATGGCGCGCTCGCATCGCCAAACCTCTGCACTGTGACGTCACTTATCAGCGGGAGAAAAGTCGCCCAACTGTTAGTCACAACGGTCTTAGTAGTAGCAGCAGCAGCGGAAACCTCCGCGGGGCTGATGGTCATGCGTGTGTGCACGAGTTGCTGATTCACACTTTCGCCCCGAAGACGACGACCGCTGGCGAGTCAAGGTTGAAGTTATGCATTTTAGTGAAAATGTTTGTCCTATCAGAGATCCGAATCTCGCATACGCATCATGGTGACTTGTGTCAACTGATGTAAAGTGGGTGCGCGCGAGATGAAAGTGAAAAGTTGAGGGCGCCAATTTCGCTCTCAGCGTAGCAGCGACGAAAACGCAAAAAATTTGAAGAATTGCACTGTTTAACCGTAAACGGAGAAAAACGGAACGAGCAGCAGCTCAATTTGCATTCTTTGCATTGCATGCCTGTTGGGTTACGGTAACCGCCGGAAAGAGCAAGCGCCATGTTTGTATGCGTTGATTTATGGTATACCCAAAACGGAAACTAGTTCTGAACCATTCTTATGTGTTTGCAGCGCAAATCAACACGCAGATCAATCATAGAAATGTACTTGAGAATGCGACGAGAGTGCAACTGGAACAGCTGCGAAAAAGCGTCTAATGATCACCGAAGCTTACGGGGCAGAATATTCGTTCTGATTGAATTGCTCTCCCGCGCACAGCACACAGATCCACACGTTGTTGTCATCGCTATGGTGCTGGTGATGCTGCTGCTTGCCTCCTAGTAATATAATGGGAACATTTATTTATGTTTGGTAGTATCAATCACACGCAACTGGTAAGAACACACATTTACGGGTTTGAACTGTATGGAGAACAGGTATTGAGCGTGATAAAAAAAATGGATGGCGGCGATAGGTTTGACGTTTAGTGTGAAGAAGCACAAAAAGTGGAGGAACCAAAAAGAGAACAGTGTGTAAAAGAAGAAATTCACGCGAAAATGCAACATTGAGAACCTGATTGGAGTTGAAAAAACAAGCTGAAAAGGCGAATTTGTCTGTTGGCAATTGCTTGAATTTGATCAGCTTCTTCAAGTTGCATCTGTAGTCTGTCTGGTTTTTGGCTCAACACCTTGAAAACCAAAGTTATATCCGTGTTTCAGAAACTGTTCTGTACCGCCACATTCACAAGTTGCGCCTTTTTGGGGGCTACAGAATCCAGTGCTACTGTCCTTGTTTTCAAATAGAACTTACGTTTTAGCCTTGTTTCTAAGGCTACAGTATGATTCGCCTGTATCCACTACCAACTCACTACACTCTTCTGTCTTCCCCCATTGGTCCAAACCTCTTGTTGAATCATCATTTCATAAATCCTCTTTTTTTTCCCAAATCAATCGCTTGTCATGTTTAGACCGCTTGATGGCCGCTTGGTGTCATTAAGCCTGTCTGGCGACGTTCTTTATCTGATGACACATCCGACGGTTGGAACAGAAGACCAAGTTATTGTTGTCATCGCCGTCACATGCAGCAGCTGAGCAGCCTGTGCGCATTCCGTTCATCGCCTCTTTCAACATCTCCACCTCCTTCTCTCCTCCTCCTCCCGTTCGGCGTCTTCTTCTATCGTTCTCCTCCTCCCCTTTTAAAGATTATCGGCCATTGGATATTTCGAACAGTGCGCGAGTGCTATAAGGAGATTATCGCCCTGTTACAAAGCGGTTTTTTGCTCAAAATGCTCGAACGGTCAGCGGAATCGAAAGTGCTTTTCTGCGAGTGCAGCAGCGCACTTTGCATGCGCACCTCGCGCGCGTCCACTGCGAATCTCAAGCGATGCGCAATCCCTTTACGCTTTTTGTGAACTGTAACTCTCGTTAATTGCCTTTGAACGTGACGGTGATACCCTCTACGAGTACCTCGTGTCCAACTGAGTGGATGAGTGAAAGTGGGCGAACGAACGGGGCAGAGAGAATTGAGGATTTTTCCAGCAAAAACGAAGAATGCGCGCGACAAAAAAGGAAAGAAGCGACATTGGGGTCTTCGGGCTGTTGGTTATTTCTCCAGGGGGTGGGGCTAACACTAAAGGGGTATCATTCAGGTTCTTCCCCCTACGACGACTCCCCTCCGTCAACAGCTCGCCCTTCGGGTCCCCTCTACACTCCCCGCACTCGCCACCCCGAACCCACTCACTCAGAAACCCGACGAGGACAGCAGGGCACCCGTTTCGGGCTTCTGGCTGGCCTTTATACAAGAGCTACATCTAATTTCTGCGTATTTCTGCGCCTCTGTCTGGCGTCGAGAGTAGCCACCACCCTGATTCGCGCAATTCGAGTCGCGGCGGCTAGCAAAGAACGGGAGAGGACTTGTTCTTCTCCCGTTATCCATACCAATCTTTGCGTGTGCGAATCTCGGCTTTTCGAAATCGCATCGTACATATTAGTTCTGAGCAATTGGTCTGTCTCTCTCTCTATCTCTGTGCGGGTGTGTGAGCTGTGTACTAATCATTCTTTATTCTCTGCAGGCCGTCCCGACTATGGTATCTGACCGGCCGGAAGCGCTCTTCGCGGCGCTTTTGGTGGTCTCCACCCTGGCGGCGACTACGATAGCTGCTCCGATGGGCGGTTTTCCTCCGCAACAGATTTGTAAGTTCTTCTTCCTAATTTAATGAATCCATAAATGCGCTTGACGAGGAAAAAAACGGAAAAATAGCGTGTTTTAACAGTCTGAATGAGTGCGCCTTTTTTGTGGATCATTCAGCGTTAACAGGTATGCCAAATGGGGCACAGATGTTTATCACCTAGACACACACACAAACTGTTGTTTTATAGTTCTTGTTGGGCAACTGATCCAGTGATATAATATATGTAATAAGTCCTTGGGGCAAGTGCGGCGCGCTAAACCAGTTTCATTGTCGGTTCACTCGCGTTCTTCAAGGGGGCTTAGTTCATGGTAGGCTCTGCCGGCTAGTAAACTCACTCTCTTAACGCGCGCGCCTAATAACATAGTAGAATTGAAACATTTTGTGACATTGGAGCACACGCTCGCGCGAGCGGGAGCCTCTTGACGTGTTCCTGAATGGTATTCCTCTTCTTGCGGTGTGACAATTTGCGCGCTGCCGCCGCCTCCTCAAAGAGAGCATCGAATCAACAAGTTATGAAGTTGATAATTTGATGCACACATCGTTGTCGTCAGCAGCAGCAGCAGCAGCATGATGCAAAATGAGCATTTCCTTGGCTCTGCAGGGCAGACTGTTACCGACTGACTAGTGACAACGGCGGCGGTCTTGTGTTCTTTTTAAGGAAGTGGCGCGCGCTTGATAAACAAAACTTGTTCACATTCCTCTGGCGCCCCTAAATGCGCGCCTATCAATGCCGAAAATCTTAGGTGCTACGTTCCTCGGTCGATTGTGTTCGTCGTCGTTGTCGGCGTTGTCTCATGATCATTGAGAGAAAGAAAACAAAAATGAAACCGTTCACAACAGCCTAATGAGCGCGGCTCGGTCGCGGCGCTCACTGTGCTGTAACAGAAGGAAGACCTGTAGAACAAGGCGTTCAAGTTTTCTCTGTCTCAACTTGTTACCCAATTTCATTAGTATTTTAAATGTTTTTCAACACCCGGCCTGGGAGCGCGGGTGCGCGCGCGAGTGGTGAACAATGTGTGTGCGCGCACAGGCGAACCTGAAGAAGAGAATGAGACAGTTCGCAAAAGAAAGGGAAAAAGCGAAAAAATGTTTTAATGATGATGATGAGACGATGACGAAACGGATTCAATCGAGCGGCGACTGTGCTGCAGGAAGTGTTAAACCTATCGGAAGAGACAGGGAGATTCACCTCTCGCGCGCTCTCGCGCGCGCAATCGCAATTATTTATCTCGATTTACTCTTCTGTCTCTCGCTCATTTGTCTTCCATCCTTTCTACGCAAATATACCCCCGAAGATACCTGATTTCACGCGAGAATACCTGATTTTGAAATTGAATACTTCTCTCGATCGCTTTCTCGAAACGTGCGAAAAGGAAGTTGATGAGAGCAAAAAACGACGACTTTAAGAGAAGTGAGTTCAGGAATGCAGTAGTAGCCTACGCCCTGGTTTGATGAGTCACATGTGCAAGAGCACGAGTTCGTCACTCTCTCTCTATTCTTCTTTTGTATTCCTCGTTCCTCAAAAATTCCTTTCAATTATGTGACAGTGAAAGTGTTTGGAGGGTGTGAAGAGTCAAGACAACGGAAACCGGCGCGTAGCTCGCGCTGCGAGTCAATTATATGCACTTCTGCGGTTGCTGGATGCTCGCTCGCTCGTTCTTCGCTCGTTGTCGGCGATTCAAAGAGGGAGTGACATTGAATGAGGAAGGAGCAAAAAGCGAGCACAGTGTTGTGTGCTTTGAGCGTTTTTAGACGTTCACGCATGGAATTCGATTAAGAATTGTTAAATAGTACACGACGAGAGTGTTTGTTGTTGCGTCGGTGAGAAAGTTCATCGGTCGATCGTCGTGGAGGTGAATGTCAGGGACAACGACGCCGAGGGAGGGAGAGGAACGGTCAGTAAGAGGATTACGGTCTCCTAGGGGTTCACATAGGCTGCTGAAAAATGCACAAAATGAGCACAAAATCTTTGCTGCCAACTGCCAGAGGAGGGGAACAGGTTCTTTGAACATTTTTGATCTTATTTTTCATAGACCCGAAAGTAAATAAAAATGTCATAAATACGACGCGGAGACATGAATCACTTTTAGCTTGTCCGGACAACAAGATCTTCGCCTATGTCAACGCCACCGAATTTGATCGAACACCCTACATCCATACGTCGATCGCCGTGGACTCTGTCAAGCAGTGCATTCTGAAATGCTTCGGAAATCACTTTTGCTACTCTATCAAATACGACGAGAAGAGCGAGGACACGTGTACGCTGTACTACTTTAGCGGATACAACTGCTCGCACAAGGAGCTTGTGGCCATTGAGTCGATCAAGTATACGCATTTGCCGATTACAGTCGACTGCTTGAGATGTCCGGCTCTGGGAGAATTCGGTAAGAATTTTTTTTGTTTTTCCGCAGTGTCCATCAATGTGAGTGCATGTTACAGTAACCCCGCCACCAGGTGGTATCGGCGGTGAGCAAGCGGCCAAGGGCGTTGGCAGAGTCACCGAGAACGAGTCTGTTGTTGAGGGCAACGGAGTTCCAAATATAACCGACACGACCGAAGAGGAACAGAAGAAACAACAACAAGGTAATAAATCTCAACTTGATGTGCTGATGACACATACGCGGCGGCGATGATTTCATTATTACTGCGAGCGACTGACTGACTTGATGCGCGCATTTAGAGTTAAATGCAGCTGCAAAGGAGAACGTGTCGGAGAACAATCTGTCCATCGACTCTGCGACAACAACAACAACAGAGTCGACGCCTCAAAAACCGGAAGGTGAAGAAGAAGCAGCGACAACTGCGGAAGCGGCCTCTCAGAGTACAAGCGAAGGTTTTTACCGAAACAACAAAAACATTGACTCATCATCATCACTTCAGGTTCAGCCGCTACGGAAAGTTCGCCTGAGGCAACGACGCCTTCGGAACAAACCGAACAAAGCACCGAAGGTCAAGGAGGTAGGCACATTGATTATCACTCATTCCTCAACTGCGGACATAACAGAGACGTCACCAAGCGGAGAAGAAGCAACAACAGCGTCTGCAGCTCCTGAAGAACCAGGTAAAACCAGTTTTGCGCTGAGCGCGATGTCTATAAGCGCAGATTTAGTGACGTCCGCTCCGGTCGAAACAACAAAAACAGAAGGTAAGTGAAAACAACAATAACGATTAAATTGACTTTTTCGTCCTTTTTTCAGAGGGAGAAATCACTTCAGAGACGACGGCGCCATCGGAGACAACGAGCTCCGTCGAACAAGGTACGGCAGTTTTAAATTTATGACCCATTAACGGTATCGTAAACAAAAGAAACAAGAAATTTAATGTTTTCTATTCAAAAACGCTCCTAAACAAACCGTAACCTTACAGAAGGAGGTACTCCGGCTTCTGAAACAAGCGAATCAGTTCCGGCAACAGCGGAAGGAGGTAGAAATCTCTTTAATGAACGCAGTTAAAATTGTGATTGTAGAAAGCACAAGTGCTCCTGAGACCACTGCACCAGCTGCGACCTCAGAAGGGCAAGGTAATGCGGGGAAAAACGAGTTAGGGTCGCACTTTTCAATAACATCAACTTGAGTCAAATGGTGAAAATTAATGTTCTAGAAAGTACAGTCGCTCCTGAAGCAACATCGTCCGGTGAACCTTCAGAAGGAGGAGGTACGGTATTTTGAACAGTTAAACGCGTTTATGCTAGAAATTTAAAATTTCAACTTTAATTTAAAAATTTATAGAAAGTACTGTAGCACCTAAAGCAACATCTCCAGGTGAGACTGCGCAAGGCGAAGGTACGCTGTCCTAAATAGATAGATTGATCTAGAACGTATTCAGAAAGCACAGCTGCTCCTGAAGCTACTGAAGGTGCGTCAACACCGGAAGGACAAGGTTATAACGCTCATAGCACAAAATCTAATCTAGTTTTGTTGTAGAAAGTACCACTGCGCCAGTTGAAACGACTGAGAGTCAAGGTAGATAGATTAGCTAGTGAATTTTTCGAATTAAACCAACTTCTAGAAAGCACAGTTGCTCCTGCGATCACTGAAGGTGTTTCCACACCCGAAGGTCAAGGTAATTATTTACAAAAAAAATGAGTTTTTAACGTTTGTTGTGATCTAGAGAGCACAGTTGCTGCCGAAACTACAGGGCCAGCAGAGGGCCAAGGTATTCAAAAGTGTAACTTGACATTTAAAGTAGTTGCAAACCTAGAAAGCACGACTGCTGTCGAGACCACAGGCCAGACTGAGGCTTCAGAAGGTCAAGGTACTTTGCGCGAATCAATCAATTTTTTTAAACGTTTTGGCTTCAGAAAGTACAGCTGTTCCTGAGGCAACTGAACCCGTTCAGACACCTGAAGGACAAGGTAGAGCAGAGATTCATTTACTTTACATTCATTTTTGGTATAGAAAGCACCACTGAGATCGTCCCATCAGCTGTGACTGCAGAGGGTCAAGGTACTTTTTGAGCCAAGAACTGATTGAGGATCTAAAATTTAGAAGGAACAGCCGCTTCCGCAAGTAGTGAACTTGCCTCAACGCCCGAAGGCGAAGGTACTTGACTATTAGTAGCTAAATTAACGGAATTTTTGAATAGAAAGCACCACTGTTGCTGTTACGAGTGCTCCTGCTGAGACTACAGCGTCAGTTGAACCTTCAACAGAACAAGGTATCACTTTTATGAAAAAAATTCTTAAAATTTTGTCCCCTCTTTGAAGTTGTTCCAAAGTAGTGATCAACCAGGGAAGTGTACTGTAGGCTAAGTATTATCCTCTTCAGGTCATTTTGTTTGGCTTCTTTTGTCTGTTATACTGATGTCTGATACTGAAAAGCAACATTTCAGAGACTGGTTCTACTGCGAACACTCCGATCGCTGAAGATGGTAAGTGTCATTCATTCAATCAATCAATTCTAATGTCTTGTCTTCGTCATCTTTAGAAGGAAAAGAATCAACAACACCGCCGTCAGGAGAAGAAGGTAATTGTTTGTTTTTGCACATTCTCCTCACATTGCAGTTGTTATTGTAGAGAAAACATCGGCAAGTGAAGCCACGACGGCCGCTCCAGAAGGTTGACCATCGATGATAGTAGTAGGACACTGTTTTGACGCTATTTTTAGGTGCTGCTGAAACGACGTTAGGTGAATCAACGCCGCAATCAACGTCAACTGTCGAACCGAGTAAGCTCAAATTTAATTTTCCGTTCCACATTCTATTCGCTGCTCGGTTTTTAGGCGCCGGTCAGGAAAGCACGACGGCACAGCCTTCGATTGCAGGACAGGAAGACGTTACTGCGACGGCAGGTTGGTTTTTGCATCTGCGCCTTTCCCAGCGCTTCAGACGAACGAACATCCAAACGATTACAACACACACACGCGTGCGCGGAATTCGCATTAGGCATTATGAGTTTTCTTCCTGCGTCCGCTTGACGCCAAACGGCAGAACGTTGTTTGTTGCGTATCACACAGCGCAACCTATCAGGTGCGTCGGCGATCGAGCGTAACGATCGTCTCTTATTTTCGGCGTCTCGTCGTAAAGAGTTGCAAAAAGATGAATGATTCGTTCGGGCGTGTGGGGCTAGGAGCCGCAAGAAACAGGTTATCACACGGTGGTTTAACCAAGTCGATCAATCGCTCACTTCCTTCCTTGGAAGAAGATAATAATGTTTCAAAGCCATTTAACTCTCCTTTCTGACCTCTGCCGCAATTGGTGTCCGTCAGGAAATGGACGGACGGACGGCTGAGGCTCAAGGTTAACGCGCATCATGTGCAAGTTTTGAGGTTGCGAGCAATATGCGTGGAGAAAGTTTTTTTTTGAAAAGTAAGAGTGCGACAACGCTCGTCACAGCAAAGACACGCTAGAGTGCTCGAGTTTAATTACCCTAAAAAACGAGGATGCCCAATTACTATTGCCCGAAGAGGTCCAAGGACGTGATACCTCACAGGAACACATAGGTAGGAAGCGAGGGAGAGGAGTTCCGCGACAAAGGAGACAGGTGTTCGGAGAACCTTGCGGGTTTAAGTGCAAAAAAGCGTGAACAACATGTAGACAGAACGTGCGCGCGCGAAGCACAGATTTCGTTTTTAATTACGCATGCGAAAAGCAACCTTGAGTTAGTGCGGAAGTCAGGCGACTGTTTAATGTGATAATGCTGTGACCACCTAGGTAAGGGAAAACGACAAAACGGGGCTTTTTGAGGGAAAAAACGTTTGAGGATCTTAAATTAAAAAACTGTAAGATGTAATAGTGTAAGAAGATTAGTTTCTCCCATTATCACTAATGCGGGGGTCACTAATGCGTTGGGGTTACTCTTGGCTGTTATTTGCACAACTGAAGCCAAACAGAACAACTAAATTTCTTCAAAATGCGAGAATGTTTTGTCTGTTGTTGTTTGTTGTTTTGAATTCAGTAGAATCACTTGTGTGAGGCTCCTTTTCGCGGCTCTTCTGTGATAGCAATGAGCGTTCAGCGATAGTTTCGACCATTTAGAAAGGCAATCATTGCAGCCGTTCAGTCTCATTTCCGTCGAAAAAAAGTGGGAGAAAACAAGTTTAAGTGACCATTACCAGTTGAACAATGCGTAATGTCGCCATCCTTTGTGCAGCGCGATCCGAACCGCATTACTTGAGAATACTGAAGACTGGGATGCTTTTGCAATGTTAGCATCATACCATCTTGTTCCGTCTGTTGCGTCTTCCGAGAGTCAACAGACAAGGCAGAGACAGTCCCTTTAAAACAGTTATGACCGAACTTGTGACATATTTGTGGATAGTTGTACATGTACGCGCGCATCAAACAGCAAACAGAAATCTGACTAAACTGTATAATATCGAAATTTTCCAAAAAATCCTTTTATGGCCTTCTATTTGCAGAGCCCAAAGACGAAGAAGAAGTGCCCCACGATCACGCGAAATGGTCACCTATCGTCGAGAAGAAGTCATGCTCGGGAACAGTTGCTTTCTTCGCAACAAACGAAATCGACGAAGAAACAAAACTTCTCCTTGTGAACAGCACCACCGAGGAAAATGCGAATGATTGCGCAAAGAAATGCTATGAGAATCACTGCGATGTAAGCTCCCGTAGCAGTCTGGTCCATTTAGCGACAACGCTAATTTTCAGTATGCGCATTTCACACCCACGACTGGAGTCTGTCTATTCACCGTCAACACCGATGGAGGCGATCACTCGTGCAAGGAAGAAGAGCACCAATACACGACCAATTACGTTGGAGAGAAACAAGTGCAAATGTGGTGCATGAAATGCGAAAAAGCGCACAAAGGTAGACTAGAGTGAATGTAACGGAATCTGCTTAAACAGCGACTTTGCAGAAGAAGCATCTACCACTATTGGCAGCGAAGAAAGCTCATCTACCGCTCAGCCCACGGAAGAGACCACTGTTGGCACTGAAGAGACTGGAGAGTCTTCCACTGCTAGTTCACTACCAGAAGCAGGCGAATCCACCACAATTAGCCCAGAAGCTTCTTCCCCTGCTGAATCGTCGACTTCTGGTCAGTCTGCTGAAGTCAGCGGAGAGACTTCGGCCACAGAAATTCCAAACGTGTCAGAGTCGATTGACGAGAATCAAACAACTGAAGAGAAAGAAGAGACTGTGACGCAGAAAGCAAAGCCACAGCAGCTGCCACCCAGACTGCTTGGATGTGAGTTTAGCTCGTATAATCTTAATACTCACCTTAAACCGAGTGATTTTAGCCTGTGTAACAACTTTCCAAGTTGACGTGAACGCCGATACGAGCGACTTCGAAATCGTTGAGGAACATAAAGTCAATAGGCAAGTCAACGATAACTCTCAATCTCTAATTCATACGCTGCCTTTTCAGTGCTGATCAGTGCGCTGCTCTCTGTTACCGTGATTCTTGCACAAGAGCCGTTTTCAAACCTACAGACGATGGCCGAGCAATTTGCAGAACGTCATACAACAAGCGAGAACAGTGCAGCAGCAAACTGCAACGTCACTATCTCTACGACACGAACACGACCGTTGTTCTTCAATGCTTCCGATGCGGTTAGCTACTTCAAACTAAAATAATTGCAATTCCTCTTTACAATTTTAGTTCCTGACATTCCGATCACCGTTTCACCCGACGCTGGTTTACCCTCAGCTACCAAAGCACCGCGTACTCATTCTTCAGTTGAGTCTACGACTGTAAAAGCGACAACGCCAGCTGGAGAGGAGTCTACGACCGCCCATGAGGCCGAGGAAACTGAAGCCTCCACAGCCTCAAGTGGTGAAGCTTCCGAAGCTACCACTCCATCGGAAGAGGCTCCTGAATCCACCACAGCTGTTGCAGGAGAAGAATCAGAAGCTACTACTCCATCAGAAGAGGCTCCTGAAACTACAGCTGCCACGGGAGAGAAATCCGCATCTACCACTCCATCGGGAGAAGCTCCTGAATCTACCACAGCTGCTGCAGGCGAAGAATCCGAAGCAACTACTGCTGCTAGCGGTGAATCCGAGGCGACGACGGCAGCAGAAGCGGAAAGCACTCCTATTGCTGGCGGTGAAACGACGGTTGAAGAATCAACTGAAACTCCAGTGGAGCCCACTGGAGAACAGACGTCTGAAGTGCCAACTCTTGCTCCGAAAACTGAGGAATCCACACAATCAGAGCAGCCCGCGACCGAAACAACGATTGTGACCGAATCTTCTGAGGAGCCAGCAGTTCAGTCGACTCAATCCGATGTTGAAATAAAGCCAACTACCGTAGAACCTGAAGAACACTCTACTGAAACTCCTGAACAGCCCGCTACACAGAAGACTGAAGCTCCAGAGCAGCCTTCAACGCAAAAGAACGTTTCGGGCGCTGACAACCAGGCTCCTGTCAACTTCGGTCATGGTAAACTAATTGGAATTATTGTGCAAAGCTAAAACTACCCCCATTCAGGTTGCATCATCGACTTCCAAGCCGATCCAGTGGCTCGCAGACCTGTCGAATTCACTTCTCCATTTGAACTCACTCTAAAGACAAAGACCGCCTCGATCTGTGCAATCAGATGCTATCAAGATGGTTGCACTGGTGCTCTCTTCGATCCTAAAGAGAAGACCTGCCAGTTGGGATACGGCGACCATCACGTCTGCAACAACGGACCTACCGTTCGCGTTGTCCATCCCAACGAAACTGTATGGATTCATTGCGTCAATTGCCGTAAGCTACCAATTCTAAGAAAAGTCACTACAAAATCTAAATTTGCAGGATTCCATAAACAAGGAGATGGTGGAGTTAACCTCGTAGTCGATCTGAGCTCCACAACAACTGGAGTTCCTGAACTGGCGCAGTCAACGATTAAGATTGGCGAGCAGAATGAGCAGAAGGCTACTACAGTACCATCTGAAGAGACTCCGGCCACCGAAGCAACTACTGTTATCTCTGCGGAAACAATTACCGTGCCCGCTGGAGAAGACACCACCACAGTTGAAGAGACCGGTGAGACCAGCGCTGCCCCGGTGACCACGATTGAGCCAAGTGGTGAAGAGCCATCGGAGACAACCACAGTTTCCGGACAAAGCGAGGAGCCTACCTCCGCAGGCACTGCAGACTCGACGACAGCGGCTGTCGTTGAGCCCAGTGGCGAAGAACCCTCTGAAACCACGACTGCGCCTTCTGAGGAGACGCAAGCGACGGAAGTTCCCATCCACAGCGGAGAAGAGATCGTAACTTCTGCTGCTCCTGAAGAGATCACTACAGAGCAAAGCGGAGAAGAGATTACGACCGTTTCTCCCGGAGAGGAGACTACCGTACCTTCTGGAGAGGAGACCACAATCGAGCAGAGTGGCGAAGACTTGACTACCGGACAGAACGAGGAAGGCGAGGTCACCACTGTGCATACCGAAGAAACTCACACAACCGAAGTTCCTGAGCCGAGTGGTGAAGAACCAGCGAGTGAAACCACTACTACCGCTGAGGAACCAGTTGTTACTGAGCAAAGCGGCGAGGAGTTAACCACCACAGCCGTCCCAGAAGAAACAACCGTTGAAGCGAGTGGCGAAGAACCTGCCGAAGAGACTTCCCAAGTGACTCAGGCTACCACTGAAGTGCCGAGTGGAGAGGAAATTGCTACTACAGCAGCTCAAGCAGATGAAACTACCGTTGAGTCCAGTGGAGAGGAACCTGTGGCTGAAACAACTTCACCTTCAGAACAGGGAGAAACAACTCTAGAGCCAAGTGGTGAAGAGCCGACTACGTCAGTTACAGAACAGCAGGAAACCACTGTCGAACCCAGCGGCGAAGAGCCTGCAAGTGAAGCATCTACAGCAGTCCCAGAACAAGAAACAACATCTGTTCCTACTGGTGAAGAAGAGAGCACAACAGCCGGTGCTGGGGAGGAGACGACCGTTGAGCAGAGTGGCGAAGAACCTTCTGGTGAGACGACTACTCAAGCCGCCGAGGAAACAACTGCTGTCAAGCCGAGTGGCGAAGAACCTGCCAAGGGAGAGATCAACGAAGCAGAGGCTACTACAGTTGCTACAGAAGAGACCCAGGCTACCGAGGTCCCTGAACCTAGCGGCGAAGAACCAGCCGCTGAAACTACTGTTCCTACTGAAGAGTCAACTACCGTTCCAGAGACCAGTGGTGAGGAATTAGTTACCACTGTTGTTGCGGAAGAAACAACTGTTGAACCCAGTGGAGAGGAACCCACTGCCGGTTTAAGCACAATTCTACCAGCGGAAGTAACTGATCACAGCGGCCAAGAGATCACAACTGAGGCCCCAGCTGCTGAGACCACAGCGCTCGCAGTCGAGGAAACAACTCTTGAAACTAGCGGCGAAGAACCAACCAAAAGCGAGCACAACGAAGAAGAATCCACAACGATTGCTACTGAGGAGTCTCAGGCTACGGAAGTTCCCGAGCCGAGCGGCGAAGAACCAGCAACAACTGCTGCCGCGGCGGAAACTCAAGTAACCGAGCAAAGTGGTCAAGAGATTGCCACTACGATTACTGGAGAAGAAACCACAGTTGAGCCGAGTGGAGAAGAGCCAGCTGGTGAGGCAACCACGCAAGCTGCTGGAGAAACGACTGTCGAACAAAGCGGTGAAGAACCGACTACAGGAAAGAACGAGAAAGCCGAGGCGACAACTGTTCCTGCTGAGGAAGCTCAATCAACAGTGAGTCAGCAGAGCGGCGAGGAGATCTCAACTTCGGTCCGTGGAGAAGAAACTACTCTTGAGCCAAGTGGGGAAGAGCCTCCGACCACTGCTGCTGCTTCTGAAGAACCTTTGATCACGACTGTCCGCAGTGAACAAGTGACAACTGAACAGAGCGGCGAAGAACCAGCTGTGGAGACTACCGCTGCGACAGTCGAAGAAACTCAGGTCACTGAGCACAGCGGAGAAGAGGTCACTACCACAGGGGCGTCGCAAGAAGCGACAACTGTTGAATCTAGCGGAGAAGAACCCGCGGCAGGATCAACTCTTTCTGTTGAAGAAGTTCAAACAACCGCAGTTCCGGCAGAAGAAACAACGATTGAACAGAGCGGCGAAGAGTTGACCACAGGCCAGAATAAGGAAGCCGAGGTGACTACCGTACCGTCTGAGGAAACGAAGGCTACTGAAGTCCCTGAAGTTGAATCTAGCGGAGAAGAACCGGTTAAAGGCTTGACTTCTCCTTCTGAAGAAACGACAGTGGTGACCGAACAAAGCGGCGAGGAACTCGCTACCACTGCTCCCGTCGTTGGGGAAACTACCGTAACCTCCGAAGAGGAGAAGACGACTATTGAACAGAGTGGTGAAGAGCCAGCTGCCGGCGTAACGACGATTGAGCCAGTTGAAGAAACTCAGGCCGCCGCCGAAGTTACCGATCACAGTGGAGAAGAGTTGAGTACAGCAGTTGCTGCTGAGGAAACTACAGTAGCGGCTGCTGAAGAAGCGACCACTGAGCAAAGTGGCGAAGAACACACCGAAGTGACCGCCATTCCCACTGGAGCATCTCTGGACGAAACAACCACTGTTGAGCAGAGTGGCGAGGAACCAGCTGCATCAAGCACCGTTCAACCCGTTGAACAAACCGCTATTCCCGATGAGGGAACTACTGTAGCCGCTGGAGAAGAAACAACTGTTGTTGAACAAAGTGGCCAAGAACCGACTGCTGCGGAGAACAAGGAAGATGAAGCCAGTACTGTACCCGTGCAAGACACTCAGGTCACTGAGGTTACTGACCACAGTGGTGAGGAATTAACTACAGTAGCTGCTGGCGAGACCACTCCTTCCGGACATGAAAGTGAAGAGCCTCAAGAAGCTACGACGATTGAGCAGAGTGGCGAGGAACCAACTGGAGAGACCACAGTTCAGCCCACTGAGCAAACAGCAGCTCCAAAAGAAGTGACAACCGCGGAGCACAGCGGAGAGGAACCTACCAATGGCGAAATCAAAGAAGCTCAACCCACGACTGTTCCATCAGAAGAAACGCAGCCAACCGAAGTCACTGAACACAGCGGTGAGGAACCTGCCGGTGAGACCACTGTTCAGCCAGCCGGAGAAACAGCTGCTCCAGGTGAGGAAACCACCATTGCTGCTGGCGAAAGCACTACTGTAGAACAGAGCGGAGAAGAGCCAACTGCTGGAGAGAACAAAGAAGCAGAAGCGACCACAGTTGCATCAGAAGAAAGCCAGCCGACGACCGTAGCTGCTGAAGAAACGACACTTGAGCAAAGCGGCGAAGAGCCAGCACAGAAAGCTACCGTTGTTCCCGCTGAAGGACCACAGGCCACTGAAGTGAAGCAACACAGCGGAGAAGAAGTTGCCACTGTGGTAACGGAAGAGCCTACTACAGTAGTCACTGTTGAAGAGACGACAACTGAACACAGCGGCGAGGAACCTCAAGTTACTGAACAAACCACTGCTATTGCACAGGAAACAACCGTAGAACAGAGCGGTGAGGAATCAACTACTATCAGTGCAAACGAGGAAGCTGAAGTAACAACTGTGCTATCCGAAGAGACCACAGCTGCACCAAGCGAGGAAGCGACAACCGTTGAACAAAGCGGCGAAGAACCAAGCGTTGCGCCTGAAACTACTCAGCCGAGCGAAGAGAGCACCGCGATACCACAGAACAGCGAAGAACCAACGCAAACCACTCATCAGACTGCGGAAGACACTCAGATTACAGAGGTGACTGAGCACAGCGGAGAAGAAGTAAGTCTTCCTCCTCTCACAAGCGCCTCAGAGCAGCCAGAAGAAACAACAACTGCTGCTATCGCGAGTGAAACGGCTGTTCCTGAAGCGAGTGGCGAGGAACTGTCTAATGTTCTGAGTGAAAACCAGAGCGTTGGAACGACAGTCGAAGCCCCTGAAACGACGATCGCCGAAGAAAACGCTCAAAGCACTGCTGCACACAGCCCTAGTGAAGAAGCCGAAACAACTGCTACTCCGGTCGTTGAGGTAACCGCTGGAACGAAAGCAGCTCCTGTTGTTGAGGAATCTGCGAAATCCACTGCTGCTACTGTAACCGAGGAAGCCGCTGAAACTACCAGCGTTGGAGCTAATGAACCCACTCAAGCCCCTGTCGTTGAGGAGACGAAGCCTACAGAAGCTGAACAAGTTGAAACTAGTGGCGAAGAAGTAACAAAAGCACCCGAAGCCGTGGAGACTACCGCATCTCCAGCTGAGGAAACCACTGCCACTCCTGCTGTTGAAGGTGCCGAAACTACAATCCCGGAATCCAGTGGCGAAGAAGTCAGCAAGGCAGCTGAAGAAGTGGAAACGACGGTTGCACCGAGCGAAGCCGCTGAAACCACCCTTGCTCCTTCCGGCGAGCTTTCTGAAACCACTATGACGGAGGCCAGTGGAGAGGAGGTGACTAAAGCATCAGAAACAACTGTTGCTTCAGTAGAAGAACCAGAGTCATCTCCAGCTCCCGTCGGTGAAACCACGATCGCTGAATCAAGCGGTGAGGAGATCACTCAGGCTCCTGTCGAGAACAAACCTGTTGATGCTGAAACAACAACTGCTCCATCAAGTGAAGAACCCAAGCCTACTGAAGCTGAACAAGTTGAATCGAGCGGAGAAGAAGTGACCAAAACGCCAGAAACTGCAGAAAACACTGCTGCTCCTAGTACAGAAGAGAGCGCTGAAACATCTGCTGCTCCAGCCGGTGAAGCTGCTCAAACTACAGTATCTGAAGCTAGCGGTGAAGAGATAACTCCAGCTCCTGTCGAGAACAAACCTGTTGAAGCTGAAGCAACAACTGCTCCATCGAGTGAAGAACCAAAGCCTACGGGAGCTGAACAGGTTGAGACGAGTGGTGAAGAAGTGACGAAAGCATCCGAAGCAGTAGAGACTACCGCATCGCCAGCTGAGGAAACCACTGCCACTCCTGCTGTTGAAGATGCCGAAACTACAATCCCGGAGTCCAGTGGCGAGGAAGTCAGTAAGACAGCTGAAGAAGGGGAAACTACGGCTGCGCCGAGCGAAGCTGTTCACTCTACCACTTCTCCTGAAGTTGCTGAAACGACTATTACGGAAGCCAGTGGAGAGGAGGTTAGTAAAGCAGCGGAAACAACATCTGCAGCTCCCGCTGGTGAAATCGCTATTGGCGAAGCTATTTCTGAAGTGATTACCCAAGCTCCGGCTGAGTCCAAGCCAGAAAGTAATGTCACTACCGTTGTTCCCGTTGAAGAAACCGTCGCTGAGACGACTGCTGCTTCAGAAGTCAAAGCAACGGAAGCTGAACAACTGGAGACGAGCGGCGAAGAAGTGACGAAGCCTGCAGAAGCTGTGGAAACTACAACTGCACCCGTACAAGAGGAGAAGACGGAAACGTCCGCTGCTCCAGCCGGTGAAGTCGCTGAAACAACGGTTTCTGAATCCAGCGGTGAAGAGATCACTCACGTTCCGGTCGTAAGTGCTGAAACCACTATTGCTTCTGAAGAAGGCGTGGAATCCACCACGACTGTGGAAAGCAGCGGTCAGGAAACGACAAATGCACCAGTTGAACAGAAATCTGAATCTGCTGAAACGACGGCTGCTTCTGTCTCTGAAGAAAGCGCAGAAACTACCGTTGCTTCTCCTGTTGAGACCACAATTGCCGAAGCTAGTGGCGAAGAAATCGTTGAGACCACCGCCGCTGCAGAAGAAACTAAGCCAACTGGAGCTGCGCAAGTTAAAGCAAGCGGCGAAGAAGTGACCAAAACTCCAGAAGCTGTTGAAACCAGCGTCGCTCCGTCGGAAGAAACCACTGCATCTTCAAGTGCTTCTACCGCGCCTGCAGCTGAAGCCGCTCAGTCTACGATTGGGCAAACCAGGGAAGGAGAGGAAACCACCAAAGCACCGGAAAATGCAGAAACCACCGTTGCTTCTGACGAAAATGGAAGTTCTCGTCCTGCTTTCATTCAGAAAACATCCGCTGAAGAAGCCGAGGAGGAGAAAACTGAGTCAACAGCCGTTCCTGTCGTCGTTGAGACTACAGCTGCAACCAGTGCTGAAGGCGCTGAAAGCACCACAACGATCGAACACGAAGGAAGCGGAGAAGAAGCATTTGTCACCAAACTGCACGGTCAATCCGATCAGGAACGCGGAAGTGTTGCGCCTTCTGAACTAGAGACCACAGTTGCTCCCGTTGAATTTGTGGAGACAACAATTTCAGAATCCAGTGGAGAAGAACAAACTCCTGCTCCTGTTGACAGCCAAGCCGCCGGTGTGGAGACCACTGCCGCTCCCGCTGAATCCGCGGAGACTAGTGCTGCTTCCACTGGAGAAACGCCGCTCACCACTGCAGGATCGGAGACGACCGCAGTTCCTGCCGGCGGAGAAGCTGTCGTCGAGACTACAGCTGCCCCCGTGTCCGAAGAAGTGAAGCCAACAGAAGCCGCTGAACAAGTCGAAGATAGCGGAGAAGAAATCACTCAAGCTCCTGTCGAAAGCAAGCCTGAAAATGTGGAAACGACTGTCGCACCAAAAGAAGGAACAACTAGCGCTTCCTCTGCTACTGGCGAAGGTGCTGAGACCACAGCAGCTTCCGAACAAGCTGAATCATCTTCTGCGCCTTCAGCCGAAGAATCAAAGGTCACAGACGCTGAGCAAGTCGAAGGAAGTGGCGAAGAAGCGACGCAGACTGCTTCAGAAACTCAAGCGACGGCTGCTCTCACCGAGGAAAAGACAACTGCTGCATCAGCTGAATCAACGATTGTAGAAGCCAGCGGACAGGAGATTACTCAAGCTCCAGTTGAAACCAAGCCGGAAGGCGAGGAAACCACGGCTATTCCAGTTGAAGGTGCCGCAACAAGCGTTGTTTCTTCTGGTGAAGCAGTCGAAACCACTGCTGCTCCTGTCGGCGAACAGAAGGCCGAAGCGACCACCGAGAGCACCGCTGAAGAAAGTACACAAGCCTCGCCCGAAAACAAGACCGAAAATGCAGAAAGCACTGTCGCCCCTGTCGAAGGTGCCGAAACAAGCGCTGCTCCGGCTGAAGAAGGTGCAGAGACATCGGTTGCACCTGTTTCAGGAGAAAAAGCCGAAACGACCGTCGCTCAAGCTGGCGAAGAGAAGGCTGCGACCACTGTTGCTGGTGAAAGTGCAGAAAGCGCCGCCACGTCTGCTGTCGATGAAGCAAGTGGAGAAGAACCGTTTGTTACCAAGATCCACGGAGAATCAGGCCGAGATCGTCAGTCCACCACCCCTTCTGGATCAGAAGAAGCGGAAACTTCCACTTCCTCCACCTCCGAGCGTCCCCTCTCCGTCGGCGTTGTGAAAGGATCGAAGGGTCAACCCAAGAAACAAAAGTCATCCGCTGAAGAAAGCGAGGAAGGCGAGGAGGGCGAAACGGAGACAACTCCCGCGTCGGCCACCAGCGAAGGCGCCAGTGAAGAAGTGACGACTGTTCTCCCGCTCACAACCGATTTGCCCGAAATCGTGAAAGCTGTTTCTCATCTTGTCAATGGCATTCACGAGGCTGAATCAACGACCGAATCGTTCAGCATCGATGAAGCGGCTTCTGAAAAGGAAACGTCCGCTGTTGCTGAAGAAGGAAAGAACGCGGAACCAGAAAAACGTAACAATTCTCACAATTCATGAATGTATCTCATTTAATGCTTGAATTTAGCAACGACCACCACTGAACCGCCAGTCCAAGCTGTCGCCGACCTTATCGATGCGCTGGGAAGAAACGGAGCTTTGAACGAATTGCTCGGCGTTTCTACCGAAGCCACTCCTCCTAACCTCCATGAAGGTAAGTGCTCATCCTTTGCTCATCTGCTTCCGTATTCGTCCAAATCAACCCTCTTAACCAACAATTGCTTTTTAGCCATTAACAGACAGTTTTCTCTGAAAGGGAAGCTGAAGCGCCTACAAGGTAATTTCATTGCATTCGTCGAAATGCGTGAAATGTCGTCTTTGTGCTTATTAAAATCTTAAATTTGGTCTAGATTGCTCATACGGAAGGGTTATGTTCCTTGCCAAACAGATCGCGAATCTGGATTCTCATCGCTTCAACGTTGAAATCGACGTTGTCTCGACACAACACTGCGCGCAGTCCTGTTACGAGCTGGGTTGTACTTATGCCGCTTACACGCGCTTCCCTCGTCCCACCTGTCTAATGGAATATTTCGGCGATCAGAGCCAGACGTGCAATGCTACGAGCACTAACCAACTCCGTTACGACTGGACGTTCACCGCATTGCAGGAAGTGATCGAACTGAGCTGCCTTACGTGCGGTAAGCCGAGTGCAGTGAGATCTTGAAGCAACAAATTTCACCATAGGCTCCGCTGACTAACCTCTGCATCTGTCGTGTTTCCTATTAACTTTTACTTTACTACCACAGTAACTCTAACACCCTAAACTAGTTTCTGTTTATAAACCTAATCGCGCATCTTCAGTGACCGAACCCTTCCAACGCGACACGAATGAACAACAAGGCGCCGTCGACATCACCAATATGGGCGACAAGGAAGTGAAAGAAGCGCAAGGTAGTTGCAATGAGCTCAGAATAAATTTCAATTCTAATTTACAGGTCTTACAAACAAGTGCAGTGGACGTATCGAGTTCCAAACAGTGCCAGTGAAGAGCCTCCCCAGATTGAATGTTACGAACGACGTTCCTGCGGTCACTCCAGCCGACTGCGCACGCAAATGTTTCGAACAAGTGAGGATGCATCTATCGGAGAATTAATAATGCGTGATTTTCAGGATTGCACAACTGCCGGATTCATCCCGACCCCTGGTGACATTTCTCGCGGAGTTTGTCTGCTCTCTTCTGACCAGAACTCGTGTCAACCCAACGAGAACTACGTGCCACAGTATGCTTCAGCCACGCCATTCGTTATCTCATGCATCAGATGCTCAAGTAAGCCAAGTTCGTGCGTTTTATCAATCAATTTTCCCTTGCAGAGTGCAAATACAGCCTTAGCATCGTGACGCCAGAACGCAAACTGCCAGAATTTGACGACTTTGTCCAAGTGCTCAATATTGGTCAGTGCGCTGAAGAATGCGCTCAACGCAAATGCACCGCAGCTCAGTTCAATTCGAACACTTTAGTGGTAGGCGAGCGCTCCAATTCCATCCTTCTCTATATAACATTTCAGTGCTCCATGTCAACTGCACCTAAAGCAGAGGCAAAATGCGCCGAAGAGAAAGCGCTCCAAACCGACGGATTGCTTCCAGTTCTCCTAGAGTGCGTCACATGCTCGTAAACAGAAAGCTTGTATATCTCCAAAATTGTTGTTAGTAACATCGCGCTAGTGCCATATTTTTTCTTTATATATTTTATTTTATTCAATCCATGTGAATCTCTCTGAATTCGACGTATTGGAAAATGCGGTTGTCACGTTTCCTTCATATCTTTCTCCCTCTCCCATCCCCCCTCTCTCTCTTTTTCCCAACCCTTCCTTCACTCATGCTCATTTCCGTGCCTTGTACACACATACACATCTTTGGTCTACGTTGAAATTGAAGGTTTCTTTGACTCGTCTTCTCTTGCCTTCAAAACTGAATTTCTTGCCTACTCTCCAAAAAGAAAATAAATTATTTCATTCTGATGACAGCTGATGACAGGCTCGTGCGCTCAAATTGAAGAACACAGCGTGTTTCACGATCGAAAGTTCTCGAAAGTTGTTTGCATCGTAATACATTCAGCAAATCTTCGCCGATAAATAAAGAGTGCGATGGTGACCTGTCGCTTTCTGATCTCTTCTGCTCATCAGTGATCCGGACAACTTCCTCATTATCGAAGAAAGGCTCCATTACGAAACTTTGTTCGAAACATTCCAACAGGTATCCTCGTTCTTCGCAGCAATTCTGCGGTTGATGCAACCTTTCAATGTCCTGTTTATTTTACTTGATATAGCACACTAGCAAACTGCGGTGTTGCAAAATACATGAATGATTTCAAGTGTAAAGAGATCGTGGCCGTCCTGAGATCAATTCGACGTTATTCAAAAATTGCATTGACAGCAAGCGGAATTGCGAGCGAACTGCCGCACATGGAAGAGCACGATATGCCGAGATTGAGAGCTCTTGAAGGCTGCGGAGGAAAAGTTCCGAATCTAGTGGTTTGTGATTGCTTTGTTACCGTAAAAATTGACCATTATTTCAGATTTACACAGATGCTTCTGGGAACGACAGATGCAAGAAAAACAAAGTCATAGGCATTGCATCCTATGCGGGAATCGCGCATCGGTTATCAACAGCAAAACTATTGTCGGGCGAAAACCCTGGAATCGGAGAAATCCATGCCGCGTGCAATGCCCTCACACAAGTTGCAGCATGGTCAGGGTATCGAGGAGAGAAGATCGAAATTAGGACCGATTACGAAAAGATTCTCGAATATATTGAAAAGGCAGATCCAGATTGGAAACTTTCTAGCTATCACATGCATCTCATCCATCTCGCCGAGTTGTTCCCAAAAGAAGTCAGGTTGATTCATGCGAAGGCCCATCGAAAGCAAAACCCTTGGTCCGAAGAGGTAGACCGAATAGCAAAGGAAGTCGCGGGCAACCGCGCGGATCTCTTATCTCGAAGATTAGAAAACTTTTAGAAACGGATGAAGTGCCGATTCTCCATCCAGCCTGTCATTACGCGGACGTCAAGTACAGGAAAAATTAGAACCTTCCCTATTTGCTTGTGATTTAAAACAATTTGACCATTCACTGTATTGTATTTTATTTTTACCACATGTACATACATAAGGAATTAGTTACGTCGTCGTGAGACACACTCTAAATTCGTTGGGGGAAGTGCTATGCAGTACGGTGCCTATTGCGGTGAGACCGGTGTAAATACAAAGTTTCGGGTCCTTAGGGATTTTTGTCTTCATGTACTTTTCCGGAGTCTTTCGATACGCGTTTCAGCGCTACTGGAGTTTGTGGCTGCAGCCAAGGGTGCTGCAAGCACGCGGCTGCGGTCGCACGTTTCTTTGGGTCGTATTCCATCATAGGCAGCAGGAAATTGCAGAATTCGTCCCTATTCTTCTTACTACAGTTAAACGAGCATATGTTTTCGTTCAGCGACTCGTACTTCAGCTTGTATACGCTCCGAAGTCTACCAGACTGAATAATGAAAATAGCGTTTGGATTAGAAGTCTTGCAGATGTGGCAAACCTTGTAGAACAACCGTTTCCAGTTGGGTAGATTTTTGATAATCGTTTTCGGAATTGGACCCAGCAGCTCAAGTATACATGAGATGTGATCTATATCCATTATGTCTTCACCTCTTATCGGTTTAAACAACGCAAGGCCCGTCGCCAGCTTATACGCTATACACGCAGTGCTCCAGATATCGCCTGCCGGTCCGTATTCAGAACCGACGATGACTTCAGGACTACGGCATTGGATAATCTGCAGATATTGCCAGCGATAAAGACCAAGGAAGACGAATGAGTAACGTACCATGTCGTCAATCAATGTTTTCTCGGTTTCAGGATCTAACGCCACAGGAACTGGCGCCCCGCTCATCATTCCCTCCGACTGATCGGTCTTAATGCAAGCGAGCGCCTCGGCTGCCATGTGCCAGAGCTGTTCTTGCGACAAGGAGACCAGTTCATTCTCGTGTTTGGCTCCCTTTTCAACGATCTTGCAGTTTTCGTGCAAGTGGTCTAAATCCTCTAGGAGTTGTCTCGTGATCTTGCGAACCTGCGAGAAGAGCAGCACTGGGGACCAGATTCTTTGTTCTAGTTTTTTGAGAAAATTGCAACCGAGAACCTGGAATTGCATTTGAGCATCGGTTTGACGATTAACGGCTCACCTCAAAAACCATGCAGGAGTGAATCCCGGTAGGTCCTTCGAACCTGAAGTCGTCGCGAGTCTGTGCGAGACGATTACGGTATTTCTCGTCGTTTTCCTCTTCACCGACGCAACGCAGCAACTGCAAAGAGTTTTATTAAAGTTTTGATTTGTTTGCGGAAAGCATTGCATTGAAATCTTGGATTTAGAGGCGTTTGGAAGGAAAATTCTTAGCGCATACCTCACTTGACTTGCCGATTTTAAGAGCGACAAATCGCTGACCCTTTGCGTCCCAGCAAAACCATACGGTGGAGTCGTATCCCCGGCCGAGTTTGCGAATAACGTGGTATCGCTGTTGCAAGACTTCGCCAATACGCACGCGGTAATAACCGTCCTGTCCGGAGTCTCCTTGGCCATTTTGCTCTCCATCTTCACTTCTCTTCTGATCGTCAGTTCGCGTCTGAGAGTCCGAGGAATCGTTGCTGCTGCGTGAACGATTTTCGTCTTCTGAAAGGAAGTTGGAATGTGAAAGATGAACGATTTGATGAAGAGCTACGCTACACCTACCTATTACAGAACAGTAGAAGCTCTCGTTCTGTTTGCAGAGCTCCGCAGTGCGCAGTCGAAACTTTTTCATTCCACCAGTACTGGAAGCATCCCCCACAACTCCATTCTGCAAATCAATCGACCAACTCTTGTTAATCATCGAATCGCAGAAACGCAGATTGCAGATCGGAGGAGCAACGCGATTCCGCGCAGCATCCGTGCCTGCAAAATAGCAACATCAACGCGCATCGAGTCAATCCCTGCATAAAACAACGCCAAGCGGGAACGACAAGCGCTGTTCAGCGCAACAAGCGCCACATCATGTTTCTAGAGCACTTACAGGGTCGTACGACTTTCCACACTTCAGCTCTGAGATCTCGTAGGACCGTCAACACGAAAGATCCCCCGACTAATCGAGTGAAATCCGCGATTCGGACTCCGGGCAGCGGTGACATCAGCAATCTAGATATCATCGCGTCTGAAATGTAACAACGAGAGTAGTCGAAAGGAGCGGAACGTTGCAAACCCATTAACTTTTATACAAGCGCGCATCAAGGTGTTAATCACACGTGTTGGTTGTTTATGTTGCTTTCTGATCTCTTCTGCTCATCAGTGATCCGGACAACTTCCTCACTAGCGAAGAAATGCTCCATTACAAAACTTTGTTCACTTCTGACGTGTACGAAATATGTGTTGCCATCGAATACTGCTTCGTCGACGAGCCGCCGAAGGACAAGGTAGTGAACGTGTAGCTAGAGCACAAGTTTTATTAACGTAAACGAACTAAAAGGCCTGTACAATTGTGAAAGTAAACAAAGTGAATCAGCATAGCCAGCTACTGTACATGAATAAATACATAGCGGATTAATTTCTGGTCAAATTAATTCGCTTTCGAGAAGTCCAGTTTCGCAACCTTCTTCGGCAGCTTGCGCAGGAAGCCACCACCCTTTCCTGGCGGCAACGGCATCGTAGCAGCGTTACGAGCCATGAGCTGTCGGTGCAGACTAACTTCAGGCGTTCCAGATCTATAAAGATTTGTAATAGCAGATGCGTTCTTAAGTAGCGCTAACCTATCACGCACTGCGATATGGAATGTGGGCGACGGCGTCCTTAAGCTCATATTGGTCAACGGAATCCCAACCTGCGATTCGGGTGTCTTCATGACTGGAGCACTTGCCTGCTGAGAGTTGCCTTCAAAATAACGATGAAATGGTAAACGAAAACTAGGGGAAAATACCATCCGAGAATTCTAAAGAACACCGATTTCTACGAATACGCAAACGCGGAGAACCTCCATTGTCCTGAAATAAACGACGACTTTACAACCAAAAGCAAATAGAGAGATAAGCTAAGCGATCTCTACAACGAGGCACACTTACTTCGGTGCTGGATCGTTTCCGATAGTTGTGGGGAGAGCGCGAGGGTGCCGTCTGCAACACTCGACGGTCTTCGCGGAGCTGAAGAAACCGAGAATGACCAAGGAGTTGGCGAGCGCTCGGACGGGCGTCCGGGTCTGAATCCATCATTTGTTGGATGATAGCGACCAAGTCAGGTGAAAGATCTGAGAAACGGACATGAAACAAAAGCTGAAAACAGCAATTAAACCTTTCAGAAATCCGTCTGGGATCTCCTTCCTCCGCAGCATGTGCCATCCTGTGCCACACGTTGGAAGAAAAATTCCGGATGCCAACTCAAGAATCGATATTCCAAGACTGAAGATGTCTGAGGACTTGCTTGGAACCTTCCTTATGACTTCTGACGATAGGTACTTGCTGTCTCCTTCGTCGAAATTGGCAACATTGTCCTGAAGAAAGTTGCTGAAAGGAATTACGGAAGACATTCAGCCTACTTTTTCGAGATCTACCATTAAGCCAAAATCGCCTAACTTGCACGTTCCTTCGTTGGTCACAAGGACGTTCGCTGGCTTGATATCGCCATGAACCAGATTGCGTTCGTGTAAGTAGTCGACAGCCTACAAATCAAAAAAGTCAGTAACAGCAATTTTTGTCAAAAAACGTGCCTCCAACAAATCAGAAAAGTAACCCCACAAAACTTCTTCAGGAACGGTATTTGAAGGAGATTCCAAAACCAGTTGCTCGAGGCTCTTCTCGCAAAGTTCTGTTTGGATGTAGAGAAGTCCGCGTTGTTCCCAAGCGCAAATAAGACGAACCAAGTTGGGATGCTTCACCAACTGAAGCTTCTCGACCTCGCGAAGCTTCTGTTGACGATCCATAGTAGACCGAAACCGTTCCAGGGTGCGTTTTATGGCAAAAGTACTTCCATCTTCTTTTGATCGGACGCCGAACACTTCTCCAAATGAACCAACGCCGAGTGTCTTGACAACGTCGAAACACTGTTCGAAGAAAGTTTCTGACGATGAGGGATCGAAGACCGTGCAGTTGGCGAGCACTGAAAGAGTAATATTCATCAATCGACATGTGAGAATTTTGTCAAACCATCATTCTTTTCCCCGGCCAACGAAACAAAGACCGGTCGACGAGTAAAAGTTTCTTTCGATCGCGTAGAGAATCTCCCACGACCCGGTAGTGGCTTCGGAAGACTGATGCAGCGCTTAGTAGAGGTCTTGGCCAACTGAAAACAATAACAACATCAGCAAACGGCGCCAAATAGTGGATTTCTTACAACAGCACGCTTCAGAGAAAGCGGAGGAGTTTCGTAGAAGATCGGCACGGGACGAGGAGTAGTCGTCGCCATGCCTGCTCTAAACGAAACCTTCATTAAACTATATACATCAAAATTGACGGAGTCGAGAAAATCAAACAGCGAGCAGCGTGGCCGCGCTGAAGGCGCGCAACAAAAGCGATGCGAAGAAATGCGAAAGCGTTGAAGACAGCGTCCTCTCCGAAATCGTTATTTTCAGCGCGCGCGCGCGAGCGGGAGGTCTTGAGCCGACCGAAAGCAGATTGCAGTATTTGCATCAGCAAAAGCACATCACATGTGGCTTCTTTCGTGCTCGTTTCGAAAGTCTGACTTGGACAAGTGACGTTGGCTGGGGGGTCATATATTTACCAAATCCGCAATGAAGAGGTCCAGTTTCGTCTCGCTTCCTAAGCGGCTGCTTCCCCACACCAGTTTCGTGTCATGGGAAACGAGTTGCATTCCAGGTGACGCCATAGGTGACCTGAAAATGAAGTTAGAGTTGAATGGCATGATAACTGTGGGGTACTTGTTCAAGTCCCGTTCCATCATCCCTGATCAAATAGAGCACCAAGGCACCGTACTCTTCAGCATTACCACCGTCGTGGTTTGAGCTGAATATTGTCGTGCTGCTGTTGTTGAGGTAGAACGGAGCCCAGTTCGCATTTCCGAGCTTTGTAATCTGACGCTTGTTGGTGCCATCAACGTTCATAACAAACAGCTCCATGTACAGCGGTTCCACGAGTCCATTTCTAAAAATATCAGTTGGTAAATCATATTTCCAGCCTGTTTTGGGTCTTACTTGAGTAAATCCTTGTATCTTTTGATTTTTGAAGCAGTCTTGGGGCGAAACCTTCTTCATAATCTTCGTATTTAGCATCGAATCCCGAACGTTGCTCTGCTCGCAGACAGAAGATGAAGTCCACGTAATGCACTTGCTCTTCGTCTGTCCAGACAATCGGACCGGACACCGGTCGAATCAGTGTCCATCGCCACTGCCATCGTGATCGGCTGCTCTGATGTTTGCATGGGTAGCGTATCTCCTCGGAATTTTGGGACGACCCTTCGTGGGAGATGTACCTGTCGACAGCGTTTCATCGAGCGTTCCATGTAATTCGAATGCGTTCCATGTAAGTACAGCAAAATGCCAATTCGTCAATGTCAATTGTTTCAGGACGCAATCGTCTACGAACGGGAACATAAACGCGGCCCGCTTTTTAACAACACACTGAATTGTATCGCAGAGGAGCCGTAAGCTATTTCCATTGCAGTACTCAATTATTATGTGCATTACTTTTCAGGGAAGGTGAAGCGCACACACATAACTCCGAAGCCGTGTTCTACCCGGTCGAGAAGGCTGAGAAACGACGCCAGCGGTGGCTGGAACTGATGGAAAATAGTGTAACTAAGTGAAACTAAATAAACGTTGATCCAATGTGGCAGTTTTCGTGGATTATGTATGAAACGTTGCAGTTTGCTGCTCAGGATGCTACATCTTGATTTTCATTATTCGTTGGTCCTTTTTGTGCGGCATTACTGCTCTGTTCACGCGCATCGAAGAATGAGTCTTCTTTCTGTCAAAGTCCGCTTCAACAAGTGATGCGGCCGCCGGTGCGCCTACTACTATCCTCGAAGCGAGACAACTTGGTCATTGTTGTGACCATCTGCTACTGTTATTCTACCTGATTTGAGAATTACCCATCAGGACATATCAGTGATTCGATTTTTTTACGATTTTCCGCAGGAGTCTCAGCTGACTTCGTAATCTGTTGTTGTGTACAGAAGATATCGTTTGGAACGACTGTATGCAAATTGAGAAGCGGCGAACATATTGTGATATTTTCAATAATATTTAATCAGTGTCGTTTGAGAATCTCTGTTTTACAATTTTGTGCAGTAAATTCGATAAGAACAGATTGAATAGTGCACTTTTTGCAGTTTTTTGACTTTGATCGGAGGGGAAGACAGGGTTCGCGTTGTTGTTTTCCCTCGAGGCGGCGAGCGCACGCCGTCGACCGATGCCGCGATGCACAGCAGCGATGCCACGCGTTTCGTTCACGCCTTTTTGCATTGCAAATGATCGAGGGTCGCGCGCATTTAAAACGACGAGCCGCGCTGCGATCGACAGATAAGCGTTTGGCGTGATCGGCAGCGGTGGCGTCGTCTTTCCATTCGCTTTCGGAAACTCCCCAACGAGAACGCGAGCTTTTGTCCGCGCTTAAGAGAGCCCAGTGGTGACCTTCTAACCGATTCTGTGCTTCAGGGAGATTCTCGAGTTACGATGGCCGCTTCGAAGCCCGCTTACAAGGTCGCCGACATCGCGCTCGCCGACTTCGGTCGCAAGGAGATCACGATGGCCGAGAACGAGATGCCCGGCCTCATGGCCATGCGCTCCAAGTACGGACCCACGAAGCCGCTGAAGGGCGCCCGCATCGCCGGCTGCCTCCACATGACCATCCAGACCGCCGTGCTGATCGAGACGCTCGTGGAGCTCGGCGCCGAGGTCCAATGGTCCTCGTGCAACATCTTCTCCACCCAGGACCACGCCGCGGCCGCCATCGCCAAGGCCGGAGTGCCCGTGTTCGCCTGGAAGGGCGAGACCGACGAGGAGTACGAGTGGTGCATCGAGCAGACGCTCATCTTCGCCAACGGCGAGCCGCTCAACATGATCCTCGACGACGGAGGAGACCTCACCAACATCGTCCACGAGCGCTACCCCGAGTACCTCAAGGGAATCTTCGGCCTCTCCGAGGAGACGACCACCGGCGTCCACAACCTCGCCCGCATGCTCGCCGACGGACGTCTCAAGGTAAGCGCGTCCTCCCTCCCTCACTGTACCAACTATTCACTCGCTCCAGGTCCCCGCCATCAACGTCAACGACTCGGTCACCAAGTCCAAGTTCGACAACCTCTACGGAATCCGCGAGTCGCTCCCCGACGGCATCAAGCGCGCCACCGACATCATGATCGCCGGTAAGATCGCCGTGGTCGCCGGATACGGAGACGTCGGCAAGGGATCCGCCGCCTCGCTCCGCGCCTTCGGCGCGCGCGTCATCGTCACCGAGATCGACCCGATCAACGCGCTCCAGGCCGCCATGGAGGGATACGAGGTGACCACGCTCGAGGAGGTCGCCCACAAGGCGCAGATCATCGTCACCACCACCGGATGCAAGGACATCGTCCGCGGCGAGCACTTCGAGCAGCTCCCTGACGACTCCATCGTCTGCAACGTCGGCCACTTCGACTGCGAGATCGACGTCAAATGGCTGAACGAGAACGCCGCCTCCAAGGACACCGTGAAGCCCCAGGTCGACCGCTACACCATGAAGAACGGCCGCCACGTCGTGCTGCTCGCCGAGGGACGTCTCGTCAACCTCGGATGCGCCACCGGCCACCCTTCCTTCGTCATGTCCAACTCGTTCACCAACCAGGTCCTCGCCCAGATCGAGCTCTACACCAAGCGCGACTCCAGCGACGCCTACAAGGTCGGACTCTTCGTGCTCCCCAAGACCCTCGACGAGGAGGTCGCCACCCTCCATCTCGAGAAGCTCGGCGTGAAGCTCACCAAGCTCAGCGCCGACCAGGCCGAATATCTCGGCATCCCCCAGAACGGACCCTTCAAGCCCGACCACTACCGTTATTAACTCTCTCACGTTACCGCTAGTAGCACGCGCGAATGCGTATTAGTTCAATGGTTTCTGTTTTTTTTTATCTACTTGGATTTATTCAAATTCGGCTAATGCGGTCGTCTTGACTATCTTTCTTTCTTTCTTCTTTTCCCCCATAGACTTCTGTGAAAATCATAATTATCTTGATAGGATAATAAATTTTTTTGCGAATTATTCATTAATACAGACTTGTACACCGAACAACTGGTGCGTTGGTCAACTGCTAAAGTTTATAAGGTAGAAAAGCTTCATGGAAGAGTACATCGACGCATTCTGATCAGATTTTGTGTTGATTTTTCAGTAGATTTTATGCTGATATTCGCTTGGAAAGATCAGATCAATGGAAATCACCGCATTTGGCAATAATATGTGTGAAAAGTTGTAACAGGATTTCACACGAAGCATTTTTTATGTCGCCTGAGCTTTCGCCCAGGCTGTTTCCAAAAATTTAGCGTTTCAGTCGCCAGACTCCTTGCCAATCTCGCAGTTTTTCCAAAAATTAGGTGCTGATGAGATCGCCGAATCGTGTGGTATTCACCTCAGAGCGATTGCTTCTGCGCACTGTTGTGAGGTCGAATGAGCAGAGAAGTGAGAGCGATCGTGTCTGAAACGGGGAATCCGCATTGAGTCTCAGAAGCCGCTGACAATTACTCTCACGTGCCTGTCTCATCGACCGCACACCACTGGAGAGACAAAGTCGCAAGGGGATAATTACCCCGCAAATCACTTTGATCGACAACGTCTTAATTTTTGGAAACCACACGAATAAGGCTTCGACAGCCAAAAGGCCAATTTTTGGAAAACGCCGGGGTGAAAGCTCAGGCGACATAAGCAAACTCTCTGTGCAAAGTCCGCTGCATGGTTGCAAACAGCTTTTCGATAAGAAAAAGAACGATAAATTGCTGCTGACAACGTTGCAAATCATCGAAAACAGTGACGTCATCGTGATTTGTTGCGGTTCTCTTCTCGAACGAAACTCTACTATCGGTAACGATGTTTGAGTAATTGAACAGGATCAATTCGGCCTGTCGCTTGACAAAATAAGTATTGTCAACTGCTGCTGTCCACAGTGAGCAGCTATCTGGCCGTTTCCTGTTGTTTCATGACCGAGCGCGCCAATGAAAACCGCCTGATTTGGGCAAGGAATGGTCGCCGTTCTCAGAGGTGAAATATCGTGTAGCAACTTTGGCGAATAAAAGAATACAACACTAGGCTATGACTTCAACTGAAACTCTTTTTGCGTCTACTTTGTTTAAATTACACTAAATCGGCTGGCAAAGAGTTGCATTCCTTCTTTGTATTCAGCAAACAGCAACTGGTAATTCGTGTTTTTATGATTGAATTGTTTTGAAACGTGTAAAGATTTTCAGCTTCAAATAAACATATTACCGGCACTAAATTACAATAGAAAACAAGCAAGTTTTTATGGTCGTGTAGTGGTTTTGTGGCATTGAATCACAACTCGGCACCAAGACAGCTCGGCGCGATGACACTACGAAGCCTGGGATGCCAGAAAACTAGGCTAAAAAGCAGAGTAAGCCAGCTTATGCAGCTCAGCCTAACGCGCCAAATATGCTTAATTCTAGTCAATATACGTGTGATTAGGAAGCTGATGCTGAGTCGTCCCGGCGCGGAATATGCCGTAGTCAAGTTGTCCTGTTTCGTTTTGCAAAGTCCAGCTGCTTGTTGTCAACGCACTCGCCTAAACTCAGCAGTTTCACCACGGTTCTATTGAATAACCACTGAACTCAAATTATCATATGTGAATTAATAATTTTTGTATGCAAAACACGATCATTATGCTTTGATGAGCGCGGGGAATTGAAAACTCAATGCTTCCCTCATTTCCCATAGCTTCTCGCTCAAACGAACATGCGACTAATCGCAACCGTCACTTGTTATTAGAGGTTGAACGGTCTCAGTTGGATAACAATGTTTTGAAAACCAATTTTTTGGGAAACTCTCTTCGTGTGTGTTGAGACTTTCGCTCACGCAGTCCTGGTTTTTGCGATCAGTCGCTGGATCGCGCCATGGCTGTCTTGTCTATTTTTACGTGGGTCCCCGCTCCCGTCATTGAATCTTATCAATGGAATGACGTCTAATCGCTGATTTCTTCTGTTTTGACATTGCCTGATCGATCGCGCGTTTTCCCTTTTTGTGATTGTGAGGGGTCTACAACGCACGCCACTGTTACAGCGCATCGCCGTCTCTGGCGTTGTCTTGTCTGCGTAATCGTCGTTGATTCTGTTTTGTCAACGACAGGAGGAAAACGATTTGCACCGGTTGGCACACAGAAAGAATGGCGTTTTGTGTGGAGAATATGCAAATTGCGCGTATTGCTTTATGCGTTGACCGCTGGTTGTAGTCGATTCATGAATATTCAATCGATGGCAACAGCCGTTGTTGTTGTTCTTTACAAACTCTAATTGTAGCTATCGCGGAGTAATGTCAAAGTAGCAGAACAAACATGAACCCATAGCTTTTTTGCAAATCGCACCACAATCATCCGTTGGATGATTATCTTCAAAATCATCGCTCAATGACCAATGATCTCCGTTTCTATATTTTAGGAGTGGCCGATATCGATTTCGATTTCAATGAAAAACAGATTGAAAAGTGCACTTTTTGCAGTTTTTTGACTTTGATCGGAGGGGAAGACAGGGTTCGCGTTGTTGTTTTCCCTCAGAGGCGGCGAGCGCACGCCGTCGACCGATGCCGCGATGCACAGCAGCGATGCCACGCGTTTCGTTCACGCCTTTTTGCATTGCAAATGATCGAGGGTCGCGCGCATTTAAAACGACGAGCCGCGCTGCGATCGACAGATAAGCGTTTGGCGTGATCGGCAGCGGTGGCGTCGTCTTTCCATTCGCTTTCGGAAACTCCCCAACGAGAACGCGAGCTCTTGTCCGCGCTTAAGAGAGCCCAGTGGTGACCTTCTAACCGATTCTGTGCTTCAGGGAGATTCTCGAGTTACGATGGCCGCTTCGAAGCCCGCTTACAAGGTCGCCGACATCGCGCTCGCCGACTTCGGTCGCAAGGAGATCACGATGGCCGAGAACGAGATGCCCGGCCTCATGGCCATGCGCTCCAAGTACGGACCCACGAAGCCGCTGAAGGGCGCCCGCATCGCCGGCTGCCTCCACATGACCATCCAGACCGCCGTGCTGATCGAGACGCTCGTGGAGCTCGGCGCCGAGGTCCAATGGTCCTCGTGCAACATCTTCTCCACCCAGGACCACGCCGCGGCCGCCATCGCCAAGGCCGGAGTGCCCGTGTTCGCCTGGAAGGGCGAGACCGACGAGGAGTACGAGTGGTGCATCGAGCAGACGCTCATCTTCGCCAACGGCGAGCCGCTCAACATGATCCTCGACGACGGAGGAGACCTCACCAACATCGTCCACGAGCGCTACCCCGAGTACCTCAAGGGAATCTTCGGCCTCTCCGAGGAGACGACCACCGGCGTCCACAACCTCGCCCGCATGCTCGCCGACGGACGTCTCAAGGTAAGCGCGTCCTCCCTCCCTCACTGTACCAACTATTCACTCGCTCCAGGTCCCCGCCATCAACGTCAACGACTCGGTCACCAAGTCCAAGTTCGACAACCTCTACGGAATCCGCGAGTCGCTCCCCGACGGCATCAAGCGCGCCACCGACATCATGATCGCCGGTAAGATCGCCGTGGTCGCCGGATACGGAGACGTCGGCAAGGGATCCGCCGCCTCGCTCCGCGCCTTCGGCGCGCGCGTCATCGTCACCGAGATCGACCCGATCAACGCGCTCCAGGCCGCCATGGAGGGATACGAGGTGACCACGCTCGAGGAGGTCGCCCACAAGGCGCAGATCATCGTCACCACCACCGGATGCAAGGACATCGTCCGCGGCGAGCACTTCGAGCAGCTCCCTGACGACTCCATCGTCTGCAACGTCGGCCACTTCGACTGCGAGATCGACGTCAAATGGCTGAACGAGAACGCCGCCTCCAAGGACACCGTGAAGCCCCAGGTCGACCGCTACACCATGAAGAACGGCCGCCACGTCGTGCTGCTCGCCGAGGGACGTCTCGTCAACCTCGGATGCGCCACCGGCCACCCTTCCTTCGTCATGTCCAACTCGTTCACCAACCAGGTCCTCGCCCAGATCGAGCTCTACACCAAGCGCGACTCCAGCGACGCCTACAAGGTCGGACTCTTCGTTCTCCCCAAGACCCTCGACGAGGAGGTCGCCACCCTCCATCTCGAGAAGCTCGGCGTGAAGCTCACCAAGCTCAGCGCCGACCAGGCCGAATACCTCGGCATCCCCCAGAACGGACCCTTCAAGCCCGACCACTACCGTTATTAAACTTCTTAACCCTCATTCCTGGATACACGCGGTGTTGTTTTGTTTTGTTGATTTTGTAAGGTAAAACCATAAATGAGTAAAAGGTGATAAACGTCTTATTTGATACATCATTTTAAAGATCGCCTGCAAACTATTCAATTGCAGCATGCGTGCAACAAGGATGGAATCTGTGTTGTGCATCTGAAACATAAAACGAAACACTTCACTTTGACGAAAGCGTTCATTTCGTGGTTCTCCTATCCAATAGTGAAATGAATCTAAAATTCTCACTATGGCTACGCGAAGTCTCAATGCGGCATGACAACCACATGGTTGACGACCGTCCCCTCTCTCGCTCGCTTTTCGATTTTGCGTTGTTGTTGTGCGGATGCCGGTTCACGTTGGCTTTCGTGTTGTGTATGTCAGTGGATTAGAGGATTATGATATTTCAAATGAATTGCTTATAACTAAAGAGTGGGTATCGAACAAGTAAGCTATTCACTTGCTGTTGGTCTATCGCTTGATTCTAGCTATCCTGAATACCCTAAAGTGTTGATTTTTCGACTTGACCGACAAAGCAACGTGGAAAGGATTCAGATTTTGTGTCATCGCATCTTTATACGTAGGCTTACATTTGAATTTGAGATTTCATCAAGATTTCTGTTAAGCGAGCAAAGTCGACCTGTTCTACAGTAACGAAGACATACATAAAAACCCTGAAGACGTTCAGTTCCAAGGTCTTGGGTAAATTGGGCCAATGAATGCAGCGTTAAAGCGTTATTTCAGGGAAGTGGTTTTCAAGAACAGACGTGAAGACATTGGAAAACACGAGCTGAAGACCATCTTCATCGAGTCGGATGTCACGTTTTTGAAATTCGAAATAGGACAGAACTATGAGAACCCAAAGATCAATCCATTCGACCAGGTTGGCCTTGTGAATATAGCTGTTATCGGCAGACCAGTGCCGCTCGGTCAAACTGCTGTGCTTGGCGACAGTCTGAAGCAAGAGACCACAATGATGAAGGGCATGACTCTACTGCAGAGATTCAACACCACCGATGTCAAGTAAGGCGCACAGAATAGAGGAAAGACGAAATGCAGTTTAGACGCGATGATTATCCACCTGAGCTGCTCGATCTGCTTGTTGTCATTGAGAAAAACAAGGAAATTGCTGTCAAGGTAGTGAAATGCCCATGTGCAATGATGGTAATGGAATGTTGCAGAACGAAAATTACCCGTTGGCTACGAAATGCAAAGCAGCAGCCAAACAACTGACAACATCAATGGAAGTTCTGAAGGAAAAGGAAGAGGACAAACGTCACGCTGTCGAGAAAGAAGACTATGAGCAAGCAGAACTGTTGACCAAAGAGATACAGAGCTTCAGGTCATCAACGCTGAAGAAAATTGACCCCAAAGTGTTGGAAGAGCAGTGGTCGGTGGCTAACGTTCACCCAGTTCCTGAATCAAGGGACTCGGTCAGAGAGGAGAAACCTACCAAAAAGCTATTTGAGAGGATCAGTAAGCAACACTGTAGTTCATAGACGATTCCCTAGTTTCAGCGCTCACGCCATCGCCTCCGCCACCACGTAGCCGTGAAAGGAAACGCAATTCCACATTGGATGAATCCATCATCGCGCGGGAGCCCACTCCTCAACCTGCACCGTCGCCAATTCCGACGAGTAGACCGCCGTCGAGGAGTCTGATGCCTCGATCGTCGTCGATATCGACTATGTCTTCTAGCAGCTCGAATAACAAATTCATGCAAAAGGAGAATACTGTAGTTCCAGGAGCCAACAAAAGGTATTCTAGCACAGCAGGTTACGCTTAACCTGCATTTGTGTTTGAGACGCCGCTCAATCACCTCATCGAGCGCTTCCTTCGATGGCAGCCAAATGGATGAAGAAACTCTCTTCGCTCAAATCAACCCAAACGACCAATCCTACGCAAAGAAGCTAAAAGGCGTTTATGGCATGGAAATGGTGACCGCAAAAACCAGTTCCTCCATTAATCCTCTTTGTTTTTTTCAGGTATACAACGTGTATTCCAAAAATTGGGAGCAACGACGGCGCGCCCTAATCGATACACATAAAAAGCTCTCGTCAGTCTCCCCAGACAAAGCATCGAGTTATCTCTCGGTCGCCATGCCGATATTGGTAAAGGGTTTGAGAGACAAACTATTCAACGTAGAGTGCACTAACGATTCTGACACTGACAATGGTTGATCATTCAGGTCTACTCGGAAGCGCTGAACCTGCTACAGTACATTGTGATCACCTACATTCCAACGCATAAACTGCAAAAGAGTTATGGCCAGAAGATTGTTGACAAGACGTACCATATCCTAGTCAGTAGGACGGGCGATACAATCTCCGATTCACGATTTGGCACCCAGACGTATGACGCTGTTGGTGTGCTGCATTCGGGAGATCCACATGTCAGTCAGCTGTGTTGGAATCTCTCTTATATGCATTGCATTCAGATTACAAAAATGTTCCTAGCGCGCTTCATGGAGCCGTTCGACATATCGGGATCGGTTAGATCGGACCAAGGAAAGGCGACTATAGTGAACAAAGCTGTACAGCAGCTTGGCGCTCCGAACAAATCTCTGTAAGTTGATAAGTTCACAGATACAAACACAGCAGCGTTCCGTTCAGGAATCTAACAGAATCATCAATCTGCAAATTTGCGAATGCCTGCATGCAGCACTTGGATCCGGAGGTATTTTCAGATTGCAGTAGAGTCAGTCGTTATGTGTTGACCGCGATTGCTAGGTGCGAAATATTGGAAAATCTCTGGTAGTTTCCATTTACAAAAGCGGAAACCGCGAACAGATTCGCTCGCTTCTTCCTTCAAAGAAATCTTCTCTCGCCAAGAGTCATCTGATCCGAGCGCTTTTCACCGATCTGGAGAGCATTGATCGATCGGCGGCAAATTCGTCCAACTCGTCCAGTACACCCAAGTACACTTTTTAACATCTCTTCTAACCTGCTTTGTGTGTTCGTGTGTGTTTGTTGTGCCGCCGCTTAACTGTGTGATAAACCGAGTGTCCAAGCACATCGCGCATTGTATAGGCGATCTTCGGTCGATGGGGTGAAACCGACAAAGTCAGTCCGATTGGTGTTAGATCGCTCAAGACATCCGTCGGACGAAGATCCTGTTGATTACGAAAAGTACGTTAAGCCGGTCTCATCCCACGTGTCCTATAACTCTAGGCTGTGCATGTATTGTGGACTTCTAAGCCCCGATTTGGATAAGGACGGCCTGAAAGAGCATTATGATCGCCACTGCCCGATGTTGTTTAAATGTCCACACTGCCTGGAGGTATGTTTACGTCCGTCTCTGAGCCAGTTGCTCAATCCGCTTTGCTTTAGACCACCGAGGTGTGTCATATGCGCGAGCACTACTTATCAAAGTGCAAGAAACGAGAACTCTATAAGGAGTGTCCCAGGTGCAATCAGCCAATTGAGCGGAGAATGTTCAAACGTCACGTTGATGACGAGAACTGTCAGAGTGAGAAGAATCTAATGATTGCAATCAGGCTAAAAGTACGCAATGTTTAGTACCAAAAGGTGATGTTGGCCGATGCTTGCTTTGCCAGTCGGATGTGGCGCCGAACAATGACTTTGGCTGGAGGAAGCATCTGATGAAGCAGTGTATCATGAACAGTCGTAGAAAGTCTGTTTTCTAGAGAATGGAACCAATTGCTGTAGTTGTTCTTGTTCGAGCTATTCTAAGCAATGTGCTGCAGTTACCAACCGTGAGAGTTTCCATAAAGGAACAATAAAGAGCGGAACTTTGTCCTTCTTCTCGCAAACGACGCTTAGGATCAAACACACACTTTTTCAACTACAACTTACTGACTGGTTGTTGTCATTTGTGGCGCATGTTGACTGTTTTGCTCGTCGCGAACTTCTGCGAAGGCGATGTAGTCATTCTAGGCATGCGGGCCATCAGAATATGCGCGTTCTATTCCGCCTTCAACGCCAACAAAGTTGTTGGTCGTTTCCAGCGGCTGAATCAGCCACATTCACCCCTGTTTTCCGCTTCAAAATGTCATAAATGTGTTTTTTCTGCAACTTGAAAATTAGCTGTCACGAATTTGTGAGTGCGGAGCACAGAGCAGACGACTTTCTGCAGTTAGTTCCGCTTGTAGGAGTTCTAGGTTTTGTAGGCGCTACTCTCTAAACGAATTAATCAGCAGCAGCGCTAAGAGATGTAGGTAAAATGTGTTCGAATTTACGTCTCTTATCTTTGTATTTGACGTTTTCTATCACTTTTTGAAGTGTTTTGGCATTGATCTTATTAAAAAAACACCCTAATTGAATACATTTTCTGCGTTCAGTGTCCAATTCAAAAGCACATGTGAGTTTTCCTGTTTGACATCAGTTTGCATAATGCGCTTCATTGAGTTTCGCGCGTGAAAACAGACGTTTTTTTGCACTATTCTATTTATGAGATAATCGAGTTTCGCACGGTTTTCTGTCAAAGGCGCTGCTGTTCATTTGAAACTTCCCCCCTCAAGCGCAGTGGAAAAGCACTTGTCGACGCAAGAACCAAATTGATTTGCTTACGAGTTCACACACGTGAGATACTAAACGATATGCACTGCCAAGTGCTATCGCAACTGACCTACCGCAACTACAAATTCTGTTTTTTTGAATCTGTCCGCACGTACAACTTAAAAATGGAGAGTTTAGAGCTAATTAGAGCGTTTCTGTGCGGCTCTGCGTCATCTTTCGTGCGCTTTGTGCACTTTAAAGTTGAGTTGTTAGCGGCTCTAACAGCTGATTGTGAGTAATGTCTCTCTCTCTCTCTTTAGCTTTCTGACCGCACAATCCTATTATTTTTATTATTTTAAAGTGCCACATTTGGTTGCGTGCTCTTCAATTAAAGGTTTAAAAGTGCAAATACATTATGTTTGTGCTGCGCACCCGCAATTGCTCATGCAAGCCATTATGTGATTGTTCCAAGAAGAAACAAGTGCTAGTTTTAAGCCTACGAGGTGATTGAGGTTACAGCTGTTTTACCCAAACAATCGCGGCGATTATTCGGTCATGTCAAACAGTGTCCGACGACCCTGGTCTAATGCTATCAGTCAGTTTGTTCAAAACGCATCTGCCCTCCGCCATCCGCACACTTTTGTGGTTATCTGTAGGCACGCGTTAAATTCCAAAAAAACGAGTGTTATCATTCCTGGGAAAGCAATGCCCCCTATATTGCGAGGAAAAAACCGTCTTACGGGAGCGCAGTCGCGCGGAGTCTCATTTGCATCATTAAGTATATTCGGGGCTCAACGAGCGCGTAGTTCAGCTTTCTGTGAAATTAAACGGAATCACTACGACAACGTGCGTTCGCAGGATAAACTCGCATTCGGACATTGCAAGAGCAGCTCGTGCGGTCGGCTCTGGAAGCGCAGTCACAACTGAACAGAGTGGCTGCGTGTCTATTCCAATGCAGCTGTTTTTGCTCCCGTATTCTGTGGCCTTGTAGTGTCTTTTGTTCGACGAGTCACAATGAATCGAGTGGGATGTTCGCAGCTGCGTGTCGCCGTTCGATTTTTTGAGTGTGCTAATTGCGATAAACGCTTCTTTGTTCGTTTCTGTAGTCTATCTTCTTGGTACATTGCAAACATCATTTGGGCAAACGCTCTGTATGGTGGTGCTCCTCAACTCACCTGTAACGCTTACTATTTCAGATCCCCTCCGATCATCATGTTGTATGTGACATTCAGCTATGGTGGGCGCAAGACCACTTTGAAAGGCACATTGGATATGCAAATAGAAGACTTGTTGGTTTTGGCGCAAATCTATTTGCCCTTGGCGACTGCGTTGACATGGAACAGCATGGGTCTCTTCTTCAAGAACTCCTGCTTGGACGTTTCAAAGATCTTGACGATGACTGTGGAGGTACGGTATTCGCCGGAGAGTTCGCGCAAGTTTACACGTTTACAGGAACTCGAAATCAAAAATGGAGATGAAATCCAACTAGTGGACGTAAACAAACTACACTTCATGGAACAGGAGACACAAATACACTCGGAGCTAGCGTCATCTGTACTTGCTAAACCGAAGAAGAAGCTTACAGGGAATGATGTTTGAGCTATAAGCAACATGATACAGCAAATTTAAGAGCCTTTAAGCACAACCAAAAACGATTTATTTTGATGATATTTGAAATATTTAGAAATTTGATAAAACAAATAAATATTTTTGTCTTTGGATAATTGGATGCGAAAATCACCTTCAAATTCAAGAAGCCGAACCCTGAACAAGTTGCCCGAGAACAAGGCTCACATCGCAGCAGCTCAATAAACCATTTAACAGATCTGTATAGTTGCATGTTGCAGTTTTCAATGCGGTCAAATCTTATCCCACGAATAGCTATCAGCCAAAAAGTTAAATGTTCACTTCACACGGTGCCTAACTCCATCGATCCTAATGCAAACAAACAACGCTTTTCTGAAATTCACGCGGATATCACACGCAGTTTCGTGCAATGCGCACTTCTTTGTTAGTTCTATGGCTGCCTCTAGTCTTGGATGCGTTCAAGTCAGATTTCGTTCCAAATGACTTTGAATGTCGTCTTCATGAAGTTCCGACTACGGTGGAAACGGTCGCTGCGGAAGGACGCTGCGTCGCGCACCTGATGAAGAAGTTCTGTGGAGGCTTCTGTGAGTCGACGGAGGTGAAGTGGCAGCTTTGGTAGATGATGATGTGTTGAATTTTCAGAAAGGCACTCATATCTTCCCTTATCGTAACATCAACTCGAGCATGTGTCTCTACGCTTCGCTAGAACCTCAATCCGTTCCGTTCAAGTGCGACTTCTCGCCGCCACCAGATAGTCCATTTGAAATGTATACCTACGTCGAGCCGACTGCGTGCAAATGCATCACGTAAGTCAATTGTAGTAGCACAGAATATCAAAGAGCAGATTACTGCATTGGAAACGACCAAGCCCGACCATGTTTACTCTTTAAGAGTTGCATTTAATCTCTGTTTTAGGTGCAACTCGGAAAATCCTGCAAACTGTTTGGATCAACCCTAGACAACGTGCAATCATCAGACATATAATTTGTTAATAAATGAATTGCTTGTGCTTTTATCCAATTTTGAACTGAAAAAACTCATATTTTCAGCTAACAAAGAAAAAGTTAAACACTAAAAAATCAGCTGGTAAGTAAGCGGACTTGCTTGAGACAGGTTTCCATCAAGGTCGGGCGTACCATTGAGCTAGTCCACCATTAGCTAGTTGTGGGCTGATTGTTAATCGTGTTAATCAAGCGATATTTGATCCATGTTTCTCATCACAAACTTGTTGTCAACGTTTGGTTTACAACCTTGCTGATTTGAATCTTTTCGTTAAAAGCGTCACCTCCAAACAACAACAATTTATTCTCTTATCGAAGTGTTCTCCGCAGGTCATCTTTTCACCGCGCCATAATCTACGCGCACGATTTCTCCCCAAAGATGAATTATCTGAGCGGTTTTTGAACTCGTTGCAGTGGAAGCTGCACGTGTCATCCATAATCGAAATGCATAGACGAAAGCAGAGTGAGTTTGCTTTCAACGCAAGCCACGCAAGGTCTCACTTTTTGCTAACGTTGATAATTTACACGCTTCTACCGGACTTGTGGATGACGTGCACTAAAAAACAAAATAAGTAAGCTATAAACCAAGCGTGTAGCTTATTTTAACCAGAGGCAAACGGCTGAGGTACCATTTAATAATGTGTCTAAACCTGCTCCACGGCCAAAGTCAAATTCAGTCTTAGCGGGGCCTAAACTGTTGCTTTGTGGCTGTCAGCACATCTTACAATTAATTTTTTTGTGGTTTTTTGCGCGACCATGATGGTCTGACAAATCAAGTTTTCGTCGAAAATCGAACATCCAAAATGGCACGGCGAGTTGGTTACCGCCTCCTCCGAGCAACTGAACCGTTTGTAGTTAGCAGGGGGGTGTTTTGCGCGACCACCACCAATTCTCTCCGCCACGAAAATATCACGTTTGTCTGTGCTTGCGATCTGATGTCATTGTCTGTGATTTAATTATGGGAACAGCGGGAAGGAACGATTCTTTCGAGTTCAAAAACATGTTTGTACCAAATAAGTCTAGATTGGTGAACTAGATTTGTGGGAATTTGGGCTGTGGCTAATGTGCACTGTTCAATCCTTTGTGAGGTGCTGAGTCAGCGGATGCTTAGTGAAGCACTTTTGTGTGGACTAAATTTGCACCATCTTTCTCTGTATACATGATATGTGATAGTTGGCGCGCTAGATTTGGATAAACGAAGGTTTCGACCGGTTATATCTTGTACTGGTCTCTTGTACTAAATGAATTGATCTTAGCATTCGTGTATCACAGCGTTTTTAAATGGCGGTCGAGTGTCTCGATTCGTGGAATTTGCTGTCTTTTCCATTATCACGTAAACAAATTTCCGGTAATTTGAGATCGTGCGCCCAAGGTCACCTCTTCTTTCGTTCGTCGATAGTCGTAGTTAACTATTACCCCGTGTGGTTCAACCAATCCGTTTTTCGACCGTTCCAACGTTGGGATAACTTTTGCGCTGGAGCTAATTTCGTGACAATTGTTGATCTATTCAGATGTGGGACGAAGAACCAATCACCGAATTCATAACCGAGATATTGGGCGTGAAAATCGCTTATGAATTGTACGGGCGTGGACCTAATAAGCTTCTCTTTATTTGTGGCGCTGTTGGCACGTACAAGAAAGACTTCCCCGATCACGTGCTCCGCAACTTTGACCCTGAATTAGTGACCATTATTGCAATCGATCCTCCGGGATACGGAAAGAGTCGTCCCCCAAACCGCGCTCAAGAGATTCAACGATGCAACAAGGATGCCAAGTTTTGTCTTGGTCTCATGGAGGTAATTGCTTGTACCAACCATCCATAAAGATCTTCTTGGTGCATTTAGCAACTCGAAATGACGCCGTTTGGTGTGGTCGGCTGGAGTGAAGGCGGACGCACGGCAATTCACGTGGCTCACCAAGGCAAAGAGAAAGTGAACTGTATGGTCTTGCTGGCCACTAGTACTAAAATCGACTATCGTGGAAGCTTGGCCTTTAAAGGTAACCAATGAACGTCATCAACTCAACGAAGGTCACTTAAGGCATGCGGAACGTCGACCAATGGCTTGCCGCCTCACGCGAACCGTACTTGAAATTTTACACCCTCGATGAGCTGCGATCCATGTGGGCTGAGCTTTGCGATGTTGTCCAAAAGTAGCAAAAAGCAACTTTGTTTAATTTAACGTGACTCTTTTAGCGTTTACGAGACTCTCGGCGGTCGATTCCCGTCAGACTACTCACTTCAACAAATCAGATGTCCAACGCTGATTCTGCACGGTGGAATGGATCGATTCTGCATGGATCCTAAACTTATAATGCAGAATTTGAGTAACACAACTCCTAAGCCAACGTCAGGAGCAACACCAAGGCGCTTCTACACTAAATGCAGTCATTTCAGACTTGAAGTTCAAGCTCTCGGAGGTCACGATTTCCACACAAAATATGCACGATGGTTCGCCAACAAGGTGCACTTCCTGCTGAAGACCGCTGTCGTTGCTCAGAATGGGAAGTAGCTTACTCGTTTAGTATATTGTGGTTTACTGTAATAACATTGATTTATGTGAACTCAATATCAAAACAGGAAAGAATTAAAACGATTGTAAACACCAAAATGCCAAGAAACCAGAAAACAAGATTACTTGAGTTGTAGATAACGATTTCTCGGTCCGTGACGATTGGGCGCCGCCGTTTGGGCGACAGGACGTTTGGGCGCCGGGACGATTGGGCGCCCGACCAAATGTACTTGTCTGCATTGAAGGACACAGTGATTTGAGGTATGCAACCCGATACTTAGCTCTCTGCGCCATACGAAGCCTCGCAAGTCAAAAAACTGGACTAAAAGCCTGAAGCAGTCAGCCTAAGCTGAGCTTAGAGCGCTTTTTGTTTACTGTGGGCTCGCTGCGATCGCCCAAAATTCACTAGGCAAACCCTGCGGCAGCTCCTAGGCCTAAGCCTGCACTTAGTACGAAGCCAAAAAATCAAGAATCGGGCGCCCAATCGTCCTGCTTCGACGATTTCCGGTTCGTCGGCTTCGCTGCAGCAAACCTCATTTAGCGAACAGACCACGACTCGTGCGTGGTCTCTAGACACAAACGGAGCACCCGAGTCAGGAGCGAGCCCGCTCAATTTCCTGCTCATTTGCTTCGTTGCTCGAAGTAAGAAAAGAACTAACCGAGTCTTTAGTGTATTAAAGAAGGAAACGTCAATTTATTTCATTTCAAACAGACAACAAACAGTTAAGAACAACTGATCAGTGGTAAAGCTACTTGAACCCATTGAATGGATTTGGCGGTGGCTGCGAGCCAAGACTAGGGTACTGCGCTCTGTAGGACATATCGTTGAGCTGCTTGGCAGAAACGCTGAACACCGTGAAAAAGTTGATCACCATCTTTCTGGCAATATCGTGGTGGCTGAAGTCGATTTCCGCAAAGAACATTGCAAGAATGTTCAGCAGAAAGCTGCGAGTATGAGCGATAAGCTCGCTGTTACGTCCCTTGAGGCGCGGGTTGGTGATGCAGGCAAAGGTGTGCTCGAACGCAGGTCCTCCTTCCTCCAGAAAGCGATTCTCGATGACGAAGAAGCGGATCGCCGCAACATTTTGGTCGGCGTTCTGCGAGTAGAGGTTCCCCACGAACGCGACCAGCTCTGTGGGATCAGTGAGGAAGAAGAGCGGCTTGATCTTCTTCTTCGGAGGCGAGATGGTGGGGTCGAAGGTTGGAGCGGAAACCATTGTTGTAATGTGAGAATTGACGAATAATTAAGGAATAATTTCATAAATAGTACATTTCGCATCGCTACAAGTTCGCAGTTTTGTTTAGCAATGCTATGCTACGACAGCGCTTTTCACACGGTGAGTCAACGTTCCGAAACCATGCTTTTGTTTATACGCTTCTGTGTACAAAATGTGTGTCAGTCTCAGTGAGTTTGAAACTGTATGCTCCTCTATGAATTAATGTCCGAGATTGTGATCAAATAGACGCTAAAAGTTAGCAAAAGAGAGATGAAGTCGCCGGACATGCCATTGAATGACATTCTAACCTTCATTGAAAACCAACATTCATCATGCGAACTGCTTCAAATACCACCTCATGATCGTCTTTCTATGATTGAGGTCTGTGGTAAACATTGACATTGCCAACCGTAAATTACAAGTCAAGGACATTTTGCTTTGCGCAATGGCCGAACACAGCACAGTGCGTTATGGTATGATCAACGCCAAACAGTGATTCTAGCATACAATTGCTGGAACTAAAAGAACCCATTTCCATGAAAGTGATTTGTTTTAACACCACCACTAACCTGTTTCCTGCATTCCTGTCAATCGATCAGCGATGCGATCAGTCAGGTTGCTTGCTGCCTCACCGTTTGCGTGCTCGCTTGCCCAGTGCCTTGATTTGACCCGTTCGATTGCCTATTTGTAACGTTTGTTTCAGAATGAACAACACGGGCTGCGCGTTGGATTTTCTCCTCCACGAGCAAGATGCTCCAATCAGAACTATTTCCAATTTCATCAATGGAGAATTTGTGGAAACGGAGGAGAATCTGGAGTCTGTGAATCCGGCAACGGCTGAAGTATGGCTCAAGCTGCCCCGTTCAAAGGCTGAACACGTTGATCAAGCTGTGGAAGCTGCCAATCTAGCGTTCACCTCGTGGTCTGCTACGTCTGTTCAACACCGCTCGCGGTTGCTGAACAAAGTCGCTGATATAGTCGAGGCGAATCTAGGCGATTTTGCCAGATTGGAGTCAAAGGATCAAGGAAAGCCTATTCACCTGGCCAAGACAATAGACATTCCCCGTTGTGTTCATAACTTCCGCTTTTTTGCGAGTGCCATTCTACACCACACGAATCAGTAAGTGCTGCTTGTAGATTACATTCACTTTCACCTAAAATCAGGTCTATCATTCAGCAAGAACCCGTCGAGGCCGTGAACTACGTTAAAAACGACCCGGTCGGTGTTGCAGGCCTTATTAGTCCGTGGAATCTGCCTCTCTATCTTGTAAGTACGATACCAACGATATTTAACATGTAAATGTGTTTACAGTTGAGCTTTAAACTGGCACCTGCTCTCGCTTGTGGCAATACCGTAGTCTGCAAACCAAGCGAATTGACAAGCGCTACAGCGTGGGCTTTAATGCATGCATTCCGCGAAGCAGGTACAGTCCTACTGCACTGAACTAGTCTCATAATAACCAATTTACAGGATTTCCTAAAGGAGTAGTGAATATGGTCATTGGAACAGGTCCTGAAGCTGGCGAGCCGCTAGTAACCGATCCTCGTGTCCCATTGATCTCATTCACAGGAAGCACCTTGATTGGAAAGAGAATCGCTGCTTTGGCTGCTCCCTTGAACAAGAAGGTCTCCCTGGAGATGGGAGGCAAGAATGCGTGCATCGTATTCCCTTCAGTTGACTTGGATAAAGTCGTACCAACCATTACAAGGTAGCCAATCGAAGAGTACACGATTTGAAACTTTTGTTCAGATCCTGCTTCATCAATCAAGGTGAAATCTGTCTTTGTTCGAGTCGACTCTACGTTCATCGCGAGATCTATGACGAGTTTTGCAAAAAATTGGTGGAACACTCAAAAGAGGTAGTTGACTTTAGAGACGACAAACAGTAATTTCTTCTTTAGATGACCATTGGAGACCCGGAGGAAAACCACACTCTTGGAGCACTCGTATCTGATGTTCACTACAAGAAGGTGATACAAACATGTCGCTGCTATATCGCTTAACCCAAGTATACTGTAGGTGGTCTCTTACATTCACATTGCAAAGGACGAAAACTGCAAGATCCTATGCGGAGGCGTTCCGTTCATCGAAGGAAAATGCTCAAACGGTTACTTTGTGAGTCCTACCGTAGTGGTGAATGTGAAAGAAGATAGTCGCCTGCTAAACGAAGAAATCTTCGGCCCTATTGTCTGTGTGGTGCCGTTCGATACACGGAAAGAAGCTATCGAGAAGGCAAATTCCGTCCCGTACGGATTGTCAGCATCGGTTTGGTCTCAAAACGTCGATGAGATCCACTCTGTCGCTGGTGCTCTACGTGTCGGGACTGTTTGGTGCAATTGCTGGCTGGTAAGCGCGTTTCTCTGTGTCTATTTCCCACAAACAAATGCTTTAGGTACGCGAGTTGAACATGCCCTTTGGTGGAACAAAGGATTCTGGATTGGGCCGCGAAGGAGCTGCTGACTCGATCCACTTTTTCACCGAACAGAAGACGATTTGCGTTAAAATCAATTAAGTAATTTAACCAAATACAAGCATAAATGTAGTTTTATCGTGTTTTTACACCACGTGCCTTCTGTGCCATTACAAAACTCGCTCTCTAACAGGATGTGAAATTCTAAATCCCTGTTGTGTCCGCGTTTCAATGACTTGTTCATTTAATAATCGGCTTTACGAAAGGTTCCTTCGCCGTCTAAGCGCTACTACGCATTGCGTGGGTAAAAAACAAATTACTCAGGCCAGAGAAGGCCAACAGAAGATAGGAAAAGGTTGCTTTTGATAGTTTTTGAGAGATTTTCATTGAAAACTGATTGCTACGTTGGGTTTTTTCTGCTCAAGATGCGATTATAGTGATATTAGAACACTTCACAGCATTTCTATCAAAATATATGATCAAATCGACTTGAAATGGTGACACAGAACTGTACTTACTATCACAAACAACGTCTGACTCAGCTACAAATTGTGCCACAAAATTACAGTCTTAATACAGTAGCTAATTCGGTTATCCGCCAGTGCTTTCAGCAAATTCCTATAGTCCCATCTCTACACCTCACTCACCTCTTGAGCTTATTTGTTTTCCATGATCAACGTTTGGCCTTTTAGAAATTCTATTTCAAGTGCATCAATTAGAGCGCGCATCGTGCTACGTAACATGGCGCGTGTCACAACGACAACCCAAAGGTCTAAATTAGCGGCAGCTTCAACGCGTGATTTCCAGTAAAATTACATGTCTCGACCGCCGCAGTGTGGGTTGACGAGCGCAAAATTACCGAGTAGAAGTCCATTCTGACTTGAATCGCAACAACGCATTTCTTTTGTCGTTTTTCGCTTATTGAAATATCAGAATAAGTCGAAAATTTTTTGCTTTTGTAAGCGAATTTTTACGGAGACGACTTTCAATGTTTCCAAGAACACAAAAATTGTTTTATTTAAGCTTTTTGTCGATATGTGAACGTCTTAAAGCTTATTCTCGATCCTTAGCATTGCGTCGTTCGTTGAACTCAAATTTTGGCGAAATCCTTTCACAAAACCAAAGTGCTGAGGGAAACGTTTGAACCTTTAATCCACTGCAAAAACTCTATTCCGTAGTTTGTGATGTTCTCAGTTTTTATAGACTTTTGAGCTCTGTTTGACTCTTATTTACTGCCTGAAAAACCAGCTCCCGACTACCGTTATTCTAGCCGTGTTTCAACAATTTTAAACAAAACAGGATGCACTTGAATGACGTCCAAAACGTGCGCTCCAGACTACCGTACTTCAAGCCGTGTATCGTTTTGCAGCATTAGTTGTAAACATCTCAAGTCATACAAAATCTCCGTGAATTTTCATTCCCTGCTGCTGCTTTGTGAACAAAACAAGATGCACTACGATAAAGTCCAAAACTTTTCGCTCCTCTCGATTATTGAGGACAAAACAAAACTTTCTAAATTTATCCGCTTTGACGAAATTCCGCTCCAGGTTAGCCACGCGCATCTCGCGCGTCAAAGTACAGGGCAGCAGTCCATTTCTGAAATAAGTTCCTTCTTTTCAATTGTAGCCAACCTTCCACCTTTCTAACCAACAAAAGTTCAATTCAATGTTGGGAGTCTCCGAAATACAAATTCGTAATTTTGTAGTCCTGTGCCTTTTCTCGAGGTGTTCTGGGAACGGAAAACGGTAGCGCTAAGCTGGCGCAGTGTGTGTGGCGCCCAAGCAAACCTTGAGAACCTTTTGTAAAAATTGTCAAAATTCGCACGGTTCTGTGTCCCAATGCACACTGGTCGCTTGTTGAGAGAGGAGAATGTTCTCGAAGTGTGAACGTTTTGCGCCTTTTTGTCTCAAGCGTTCACGGAATGACTCAAAGGAACGCTGAACCGTTCAACGATTATGAAAAAGTTTAATTGTTCTCCGTCTCCGAATTTTCTCTCTGCTGACACAATGAAGACGAGGATGTAATTGTTCTTGTCATCGACTACGTCAGCGTCGGTGACATTTAAATTTCTGAGAAACTTTCAAATCTTAAAGTTTTTAACAATTTTTTGGTTTTGTAACGCTAGAAATCAGTTTACAGAGCGATTTTGAGTTTCAATGGTTAGTGCTGTGCGTGTTGGCAACGTTTTACTGTATGAATTGAGGTATAAACTGCAGCACGTTGTCGTTCTGTCCAATTCTTCCAAACTCATTTCGCTATTTACTACATTGACGTAATAAGTAGGATACAGTACTCCCACCGCTTCTTTCATCATTGTTTGTTGGGCAATTTCGAAGCTTGTTTTGTTCAGTTTCAAAAAGTTCTTTGCATTTTCAACTTTACCTCTTTGAATGTTTCTGTCATCCCCATACGCCTCTCAGCATTTCACACCCTCCTAGCGTGTTATTGTCTATTTTAGAACGCTACCGGTGATTAGCATTAAGCTCTGTCGTCTGTTTTTGGCTTTGGATTCAACATGTGACGTCCAACAAGGTGAATCCTACCCTCCCGCCCATCATTTTTTTGTCTTCTCCTCCATCCTCCTATCTCCGCCCCATTCCTCGCCGCAAAACGGTAAGAGCTAATAAAATCTTCGGGAAGTCTGAGAGCGCGTGAAAGGCGGATCTCGGCGTTTTCCTCCCCTTTGCCAACTAGTCTTCACAGCTTTCACAAACTCGTCTGCTACTGCAGTTCCAAAAGCGCGCGACACGTTTGTGAAAGCTGTGAAGACTAGTTGCAAAGGGAGGAAACGCCGAGATCCGCCTTTCACGCGCTCTCAGACTTCCCGAAGATTTTATTAGCTTCTACCGTTTTGCGCGAGGAATGGGCGGAGATAGGAGGATGGAGGAGAAGACAAAAAAATGATGGGCGGGAGGGTAGGATTCACCTTGTTGGACGTCACATGTTGAATCCAAAGCCAAAAACAGACGACAGAGCTTAATGCTAATCACCGGTAGCGTTCTAAAATAGACAATAACACGCTAGGAGGGTGTGAAATGCTGAGAGGCGTATGGGGATGACAGAAAACATTCAAAGAGGTAAAGTTGAAAATGCAAAGAACTTTTTGAAACTGAACAAAACAAGCTTCGAAATTGCCCAACAAACAATGATGAAAGAAGCGGTGGGAGTACTGTATCCTACTTATTACGTCAATGTAGTAAATAGCGAAATGAGTTTGGAAGAATTGGACAGAACGACAACGTGCTGCAGTTTATACCTCAATTCATACAGTAAAACGTTGCCAACACGCACAGCACTAACCATTGAAACTCAAAATCGCTCTGTAAACTGATTTCTAGCGTTACAAAACCAAAAAATTGTTAAAAACTTTAAGATTTGAAAGTTTCTCAGAAATTTAAATGTCACCGACGCTGACGTAGTCGATGACAAGAACAATTACATCCTCGTCTTCATTGTGTCAGCAGAGAGAAAATTCGGAGACGGAGAACAATTAAACTTTTTCATAATCGTTGAACGGTTCAGCGTTCCTTTGAGTCATTCCGTGAACGCTTGAGACAAAAAGGCGCAAAACGTTCACACTTCGAGAACATTCTCCTCTCTCAACAAGCGACCAGTGTGCATTGGGACACAGAACCGTGCGAATTTGACAATTTTACAAAAGGTTCTCAAGGTTTGCTTGGGCGCCACACACACTGCGCCAGCTTAGCGCTACCGTTTTCCGTTCCCAGAACACCTCGAGAAAAGGCACAGGACTACAAAATTACGAATTTGTATTTCGGAGACTCCCAACATTGAATTGAACTTTTGTTGGTTAGAAAGGCGGAAG
>MQUG01003293.1:0-62154 GCA_007213375.1 Steinernema feltiae
TTGTTCTGATGGGTCCTGCAACGACCGTCCTGTTTCCTATGATAAGCGGTATTCACTCGCTAATACTATCGAGGCGAGCGTGAGTTGCTCCACTATTTGTCCGGTTTCATCATTTTACGACAGTTCGCGAAATGCCGAGGGGGCTTGGTTGCTATCGTAGGGACGCTGCAGCGCGCGCAATCATGCCATTATTTTACTTAAATATACACATACCCCCAGTGAAGTTCGTCTTTTGCAGGCAATTATGAGCGCACCAGTTCCCGAAGTAGAAAAGAAGTTGACTGAGGCAGAGCAAAACCTCACTGTCACTTTCATTCAGTTCTTGAGACAGAAGGTTTCCGCAAACGAGTGCAACCAAGAGCAGATTGAGGCGTTGGAAGGTAAGCATATTTTGTGATGGTTGATTAACTGAATCTCGTTTTTTAGTCGCCATCCAGTTCCTTGAGGGAGCTTTTGAGTTGAACGATGGACACTACGCGTTCCAACCGGTGAAGCCGCTCTTTGACTTATTCAAAACTTCTGAAGACGGAGGCGCCAATGTAAGGCCCTTCTAGAAGCAAAATTTATTCGATCTTTTCTTTAGCACGGTTCCGTCGAACAGCAAAAGCTGGAAGCCAACAAGCTCAAGGAGGAGGGTAATGATCTCATGAAGGCTGGGAATTTCAATGAAGCTGTTGAAAAATACAACGGCGCTATTAAGCTAATCAAAGATCCGGTTTACTTCTGCAATAGGTTGGTTTATATCAAGTTTGTTTGGTATCCGTCGCTTTTAGAGCTGCTGCTTATTGTCGTTTGGAGCAGTACGACTTGGCTATTCAAGATTGCCGTACTGCGCTTGCTTTGGATCCAAACTATAGTAAGGCATATGGTCGTATGGGACTAGCTCTCTCTTGTCAAAACCGCTACGACCAAGCAGTGGAAGCATACAAGAAGGCCCTTGAAATTGAACCTGGCCAGCAGAGCTACATTAACAATCTTCAAATTGCTGAAGACAAGCTGAAGGAGATAAGCACGGCTAATGCCACTCGTGGGGCACAGGTATCTGCTTTCTGAAAGTTGCATTTAAACATTATTTGTAGCCGGGCGGATTCCCGTTTCCTGGTATGGGAGGCTTTCCTGGAATGGGCGGTGGTGTGCCTGACATTGGCGAAATGGTGCGTTGTAGCAATGTAGCTAATGCAGCTAATATTTCCTTATAGTTTTCAAACCCGCAAATGATGGAGAATGTCACTCGGATGATGAACGATCCCAACATACAAAATATGATGACTCAGATGATGGCTCCGTGATGGGAGGGCCTGCTGGCGCTGGAGCTGCTGGAGCAGGAGGAATCGATCAACTTCTTGCTGCTGGACAAAGCGTTGGTGCAAGAAATCTTGTATGAAAAGTAAATGTAATTTTAGTTTGCCCAACAAATGCAGAGCAGCAATCCTGAATTGGTTGAGCAACTGCGTCGGCAATTCCAAAATGCTGATACTGAAGATAGCGAAAATCAAGGGCAAGACAACCAGCAACCTCCTGCGCAGTGAATACGCAGCCTGCAAGATTTTTCGTTATTTATGATTTGTTGATTTTATAGCTAATGTAAGAAGAATATATAATGTGAATTTGCCGAAAAATCCACGGATATTCCAATGTGGCGAGTGCTCAGGAAAAAGAAATTATTTTATTTACCTCTTAACTATATATCTCTCACTAACGAGTTATCGAACCATTGCGTGCGAAGGAAACTGTTTTGGTCATAATCTTGGAGATGCGTATTCTCTTCTTCTTTGACGGTTTCTCCCCGATCGACTCAGGAGAACTTGGAATTGGGGTTGAGCCGTGTTTGCTTTCTTGTTTACACACAAGAAAGTCGCGTATTTGGATGAGGAGTCCACGGTAAAAGCGCGTCTTGGCCTTCCAGTGCTCCTTCTCGGCTCTTCGTCGTCTGTTGCGTTCTTCGCTTGCTTCCAGCTGCGTGAACAATTCGTTTATCAACAACTGGTCCACTAGGTGATCTGAGGGCGGCCGTTGAAGGAGTTTTCTATTTTCAATCTGCAGATTCGTGATCGTTTCCCTATGCGAGTTGTTCAGTTTCTTCAGAATCGATAGCTCCTCGTTCCGCAAGTCCAACAAGGATTCTGCCTTTTGTCGGTGTTTCGCCTCCTCCTTGAGCTCGTCGAGCAGCTTTTGATATCGATTTTCGCCAGCCATTGCATCAACACGAATCACACGAAATAAATAGTGAACTACCGACGAGTAAATATAAGTTGCGCATCGCTTCATTCGCACCTTCATTTTCATAATTTTACACGAGGCGTCGGTTGGTTTCCGCGATGGTTCATACTTCGCATCCGCGTCGTTTTTCTTCAGGGATTGTTTTCAGCCTCTGGATATTGAAGAACTCGTCGAATCCGCTCCAACGTCTGATCAATTCGTCCATAATCAAGACCGCCGAAAAGCAGCTGACCCCGAAAGCTTTGCTACAAATTCTCGAACTGGTAGTGAATCGTAGGTTCAACCGTCGCTCACTTACGAATGTCACTTACAAAATTCCGCTTTTCAGGGAGAAAACTTTTGAAAAAAGGGTCGCAACGAAGTACTCATGTGGTCAGAACAGTTCAGCTCCTAACAGGCGCAGTCCGAGAGCAAAGGAGAGTCGCCGACGAAAACCCCCGAGATCCCCAGATGTATCCACAACCTGCAGAAGGGACGCGAGAAAAAGCATTTCGAGCACAAAAATCACTCTTGAATCAACTACTCATGAGGTTTGCTCTGTCCTTCGAAATTTTTTTTCACGTCGGAGCATGTGTTTAGAGTCAATCCAGCTGTGGTTCCTCCATCTCGAAGTCGGAATTTCCTACTAGCGTTTCAATGAGCGTCGAAACAGCGAATCCTGACCCTTCCTTCGTGTTTCCACCGCAGAATGTTGCAAATCACATCACACCGGACGGAAAGCCGCTGAATCAACAAAAGTTCTTATGGCTTCTTCTGCACGGTCACCTCAAGAAAGTGAGGTCAGTGAAAAAGGTGCAAACACTGCATTAGTTTATTTTAGGCCGCGATTTGTTCGGAACTTTTCTGTTCTCTGTGTACTTCTTGGACTCACCCTAGTAGTTGCATTGATTTGCAACACCGTGTCTCTAATGCTCGTTTTCGAACGAAACTCTACACGTTTTCGGAGCAACCAGTCATCGATTGTAAAGTAATATTTCGATTTTAAATATTTATGTTGACGTGTTTTTGGATGAGTCCATTTGTGTGAAAAACAATGCGGGCAGTTTGAGTGACTTGTTTTGGTATTGTTGTATTTACTTTTTAACTCAAACTATCTGTCAATTTTTTTTATTCATTTCACATGGGTACGGGCACCTCCTACGGGCAACTTCACATCCTATATTTAACTATTTGTATGCTGTATTGCAATCCCATGAAGCGTCAACAGTAAATATTTCTGCACGCTTGCCTGATCTTTCAAGAATTACTGTACATGGCAAGCAGCGTTGTGGTGCGAATTGGCGCCTTCGACGTTGTCTTTTCGGTTCGAATTTTGTCGGAACATGCGCGTTTGATTACATACGATGTTTAAATTATCAGTTGAACAGTCATTATTGATCGATCACGAATTTATTGCAGAGTATGGCGAGCTCTTCTGTACTGACACCAGAAAGACGCATCGAGTTGAACCAATTTGATGTTGACGCGTGGAATCTGCTTCTTCGAGAAGCCCAGGTAGCTTTTGAATGCATATCGTATTATTTTAATTGATTTTAATTGATAGGGAAAACCAATAGAAAATGCTAGAACTTTCTACGAAAAGCTAGTCTCTCAGTTTCCTAACGCAGGGCGATATTGGAAGGCATACATTGAGCATGAGATGAGGAGCAAAAATTTCGAGAATGTTGAAACGGTAAGACCATTTATGTTTTGTTGTAGTTAAACTTTTCTCTTCAGTTGTTTAACAGGTCTCTTGTTTCTGTTCTGAACATTGATTTGTGGAAATGCTATCTTCATTATGTGCGTGAAACAAAGGGTCGACTACAGTCTTTCAGGTATTCTGTTTTTATGTCAGGGTGCAATGCCTATTTTTAGAGAGAAGATGGCACAAGCTTACGACTTTGCGATTGAAAAGGTTGGAATGGATCTCAATGCCTCAGCAGTGTATACGGACTACATTGCGTTTCTTAGAGCAGTGTAAGTCGTTTTAGGTTTTTTTAAACAGATTCTTCAAGATTATCAATATCCTTTAAGAAAAATAAACCATTTTTCATCTGCCTTGTTCTAAATGGGCACAGAATGGACTCGAAAGCACACTAGTTTATCTTTTTAGTCCAGCAGTAGGCCAGTATGCGGAGAATCAGCGGATCCTGGCCGTCCGTAAAGTCTATCAACGAGCTGTGGTGACGCCGATGTTGAATCTGGAATCGATGTGGCTTGATTACTGTTCGTACGAGAAGAATGTAAATGCGCAACTAGCGGAAAAACTTATTTCCGAACGAACAAAGGATTACCAGAATGCGCGAAGAGTGGCTAAGTCTCTCGAAGCAATCAACCGCGGAATCAATCGTCAAGCTGTGTCTGTTCCCCCTCGTGGCACATCGACGGAAGTGAAACAAGTCGACTTGTGGAAGAAATACATCGAATGGGAAAAGGGGAACCCACTCGAAACTGAGGATCATGTGCAATTTGCAAAAAGAGGTCGGTGGATTCTCATAAAATAACCCCATTTTTACTCAATCCTATTAGTTACCTATGCTTACGAGCAGGCTTTGTTATGTCTCGGATACTACCCGGATATATGGTTTGATGCTGCTCTTTTCCTTCAATCATCCATGCTACGCCTGTTGGAAAAAGGAGATGTAAATGCATCTAACGTTACAATCAAAGAAATTCGGAGTTCGTTTCTGACCCCAGCATCGCTGTTTTTAGTATGTACCTTGTTTAGGTTTATATGAACGGGCGATAAGCGGATTGATGCAGGAAAGTCAGTTAATCTATTTTGCCTATGCTGATTTTGAAGAAGAGCGGCGAGAGTTTGCGAATGTAAAAAGCATCTACGATAAACTGTTCGCGGTCGAAAGTTGCGATCCTACGATCGCGTACATCCATCTGATGAAGTTCGTTCGGCGTACGGAAGGAATTAAAGAGGCGCGCTTGGTCTTCAAGAAAGCTCGAACTGATAAAAGAGCCCAATTTCACATATTTGTAGCTGCTGCCCTAATGGAATATTATTGTTCAAAGGTGCGACTTTCAAGAGGTTTAATTAGTGTAAAGATATTTGCAGGAGAAAGATGTTGCTAAGAGAATTTTCGAATTGGGACTGCGCAAGTACGCTAATGAGCCGGAATACGCGTTCGCTTATCTCGATTTCTTGAATTTTATGAATGGTCAGACAGATACCTGGTTAAAGTAATTTACCAATTTTGTTTAGAAGATAACAACACTCGAGTTGTGTTTGAACGTTTGCTCAAATCTGCGGAGAAACCAGACGAACTCCCACTGTATGTTTGAACAATGGACGCCGGTTACATGTTCTTGTTGATTTTAGAGAGATATGGGATCGCTATGTGATGTTTGAATCAATGGTTGGAGATTTAGGAAGCATCATAAACATTGAAAAGAAGCGACGTGAAGCGTTGAAAGAAAATTTCGCAGACATGCAATCACTGTTCCTGATTGATCGTTACAAGTTCATGAACCTAACTCCCTTTACCATTGATCAATTGAAGTTGATGGGTTACACAAAGCCGACTAAAGCCACTAATAACGCTACAAGTTCGGGGACTTCAACTCTACTTGGAACTTCAAGTGCAGTTCACGCTATGTTGGGTCCAGGTAGTGTTGGCGGATCTTCCATATTAAATGGGTCTGTCCGAGGGCCAACTAGTGTACCCATTTCGTCTGGACCTACAAACTCTACAGCATGCATTTCGCTCGGGATCGGCGGTTTTCCCAAACCAGACATATCTCAAATGATACCCTTTAAGCCGAAACTCAACACTACTGGCAGTTATCATCCAATAAAAGGGGGTAAATTTTAGTGTAATTGTTCTGGATTCACCCCTTGGTTTTAGGTGTATTTCCGCCTCCATTTGCAGTAGCTTCTCTTCTCCAGCAGCTCCCACCTCCAAAATCATTCCAGGGCCCTTTTGTAAACGTTGACAAACTTATGGACTCTTTTTCAAATTTAAAGATAGACGAGGAGGGTAAGACATCCGTAGGTTTTCTTTAAAGTTTAACGCGCTATCCATTCTAGCTATCAGAGCAGCTACAAAGGAGCTTTCTGATGCGATGAGCATGTTTGGTTCATCTTACTGGATGGATGACGTAAAACGCGACTTTTGCCAATTAGTTAATACTACAACGGACCCATCATCAATGGTAAAGATATCAATTTATATTTTTTGTACAATTAATGTATGCGATTCAAGTTCGTTGCTACCGATTCAAAAGGAAGTAGAAAGCGAAAGGGTGATTCCGACACTGATGACGAACTGAAATTCGTGACTCCGTCCGCCGATCCCCAGTCTTCTGACATTTTCAAGCGCCGTATGAACCAGCAATCACGACATACATGACTCGATTATCGTTTTTTGCTTACCGCTACGGGTCTTCAGGTTGGTCATTCAATGGCTTAGGATAATGCATTATGCATCTCATATAGGATTATGCATCTCATTGACTTATCATTTATTGTTGTCGTAATTTTCAATAAATAGTTTTCAACTGTTAACAAACATATTCATACCCTTCACACACAATTATTGCTCTTAAGGAAACGGACTTTTGACCACAATCCTCGGGAGCAGTTCATTAGTAGATCACTTTTAAGGGCTTTTCCAACGCGGAATTCTCGCCTGAACAAGTGAGATTAAGTCACAATGAGCCGATCGCGCTGTCTACCTGATCAGCTTAAGTGATACGTCAAAGAGACCTTTCTGGGCCAGAGCATGCGCCACATACAGTCGGCATCTTGCGGTCAGCACAGGATCCCCGAGTTCCTTTGCAATCTTCAACTGTTCAAATGAAACCAGCTGCGCCTTGTCTGCGAACGAATCAAAATAGTCGCCCATCGCAGAGAGCGCGCCTCCGAGAGTCGAGAGATTCCTGTAATTAGGTTCTCATAAACCACGAAAATCGCTTAAAAGTATACCACATCATCTTCTCCTGCTCGAGCATTTTCCGCACCTGCTTAAGAACGCGAATCTCCCTGCAACATTTTAATTAATCGATTAACACATGAAATTATCGTTCTCACAAACCAGCAGTAATCCAAATCATAATCGTCATTGATTTTCAAACAGGCTTCGATGACTAATGTCTGAATCGAACATTGAATGAATTAATGATGTAACCTCAGTGTTTACCTCGTCGTCCGTCTTTTCAGATCGCATCCTCACTTCCCTCAAAAAATTCCATCTTTTTGAGCAACACGGCAGTTCATCCAACCGTGCGATGAACCGAACCTGGCGCGGAGTAAGATGCCATCGAATCGGAGTCGATTCTCGAGTGGATTGGTCGATGCACACAAGCCACTGCTTGCGTTCGCATTGTGGCATTTTCTGTTCTGGAGTCGAAAGAAAAAAATGAAAACCACGACGACAACGAACGCGACGAAAAATTGACTTTGATTTTCTACGTGTGTGGTCGAACGGATCATTTATCAATTGTGAATACATACCGTAATAAAGGTACGCATTTAATGATATCAGCGCAACTTTTGAACCAAGCTACGAACAGTGCTCACTTTCCGAAAGCAATGCCGATTGGGCGAACTCAGTTACCGCCGCGTCGTTCTGCGATGGTGAAACTCCGATGCAATGCGTTCATGAAATGTCCTCTCATCGAAGGAAAACATCGCCGTTAGAGGTGTCGCACTTCCCTTCAAGTCGTGTGTGACCCCGCGCACTATGTGCACACCGACGAAGCGCCTACATTGAAACGTTTGTTCTGTTTCGTCGTCCCCGAACATAACCGAAGGACATCAAACACGCTGCGATGGTTCCGTAGCGAAGGTTTTTTCCGCGGTGCTTTCCGACCGCGTGCTTCTGTGCTCCTCGAGCGCTCCTTCGATTCGCTTTCGATCGATCGATCACTGTGGTGACGGAAATTCCATGCGTTGCCGTTTCCCATTTCTCTCGCCATGTTGCGTTTCGTGTTTATAATCGTGTGCCCATGCGCGAGGCGACAGCGATGGTGCCCGTACAAGAAGCCGGGGATGTGCCACGATAAGAATGCTGTTTACGGTTGCCGTAAGCCTGCACCTCGTTTCAATGCGAAGAGCAAAAGCACGCACGGTCCGCGATTAGACGGGCGTCGAGCGCTTGTTGCCTCGTCACGCGTTGCGCGGTTTTGTGTTGTCGATGGCGTTGGAAAATGATCGTCTTATTGCCAGTAGGCAGCGCCCGTGTCAGCTTCACGGGTCGAATGCAGGTGGACCGTGAACATTCCGTCCTCTTAGAACGTGTGGTCTCTCTGTGTTGTGCAAGCGAGTAATTTCTTATTTTTTGTTTTGTTTTCAGAAGTTGCAAACTGCGTTTGCATGGTTGTTAGCCACTAATCGCTATTGATTACCCTTCATCGCTATTCTCTATGTCCACTGTTGACCAGCTAACGAATACAATGACAGAAACTGTATGATTCATCTTTCCTATATCTTTTCAATATTTGTTTTTCAGGAACTCGGATGGGGAACGCTCCCGGACGATTCACCCGTTGATCGCGGAACCTGGGGCGTCTCAGAGAGTCCACAAAACGCGTTCGATCAAAACGACTACGACGAGGATGACCTAACGGAGGTGGTTTTGAATCATTCGATAGTGAATTGGCAACTGGCATTTAGGATCAGAAACAAGAGTGTTCAGTGAAAGGGAAACGCGCCAAAAGCGGTCGTACGAAATACACTCGGGACGCCAATGATCTTGTTGGATTCGTAAGTTTTTTTCACAATCCCTAAATCTTTTGCCCTGAGGGGAGACATTTCTTCGCGGATTCGTGGTCGATTTACGTTGTGACAATTCTTTAAATTCTTTCGCTAGTTTGCTCGCTGGCGACATTCATTTTTTGTTGATGTATCTCTGCGCTTTCTTTATCATTATGATAAGTTGGGGTTCTGAATGTTCTCCTCGCGCTGTTTTTGCAGAGCGGCAATTGCGACCGCACGACCCAGGAACGAAAATAACAACAAAAACATGCGCTGAGGGGAATGTGTGGAGTGTGGTGGCGAGGACGAGCGCTGTGGCAGAAAGGACGAATCGAATCAGTTTGGCGCATTTCGGCTGTCGGCCTAGGGCGGCGGTCGCCGAAATTTTCGCGTACCTGGTGGTGCTATTTGTTGTTTTTTCGACGGAACGCGTGTTGGCGCGGCGCTGGCGGTTGTTGTTGTGGGGAGCGCGGCGTACTGTAACCAACCGACTGTCGACCGATAGCGAATTTTAGTCACTGTAAAGGTTGCGATGGAACGGCTCTTACAACCTTCAACAGCTGGACTCTAACCCTTACCTTTCGGAGCTAACCTCTTTTCTTAAACCAGTGTATTACCGTATCCTTTCCCGCATTGTCCATTTTTGGATCATGGAGTGCGTGCGTGTATTTTGACGCAACAGCGTCGAACCGTCTTTGCTGCCTGTGCTCTCTGCCAAGATCTATTTTTTCTCTTATTTGCATCGTCCCTTCGTAAACTGTTGATCGAAGCTAGAGCAGGATTGCGCTCAGTGTGGTCGACGGCATCAGTGATCATTGTCGTGCTGCGGACCTTCTCGGCCATCTCTGATGTGATTGTGCAAACGATGCGAAGAGGGAGGGGACGTCAGAGAAAAAGAGCGCCAAACGGAACTGCAGGGTCACTGCCAAGAGTTATACCGCGCTCCTCTATTTCTGTTCTTTCTCTCTTGTCGATCAGTCCGATATTGTTTTTGTCGCTTTTTTAAAATTTCATTTGATTACAAGAAGAGGCACAAGTGACGCCATTCCGTTGTCTGAGCCTTTGACGATTTTGTGTAATGCTGGTTCATCCCACAGCACTTTCGATTCTTTGCAGCAACCCTTAGTTATTCTTTCCAAGAGATGTCGAGGTTTCCTTTTCACTTTGCTTATGTTTACGACGAGAATAGGCGAACAAGCTTTTACTAAATCTTTGTTTGATCTCAGTAGTCGTTGCTCTCTAAGTGTTTATCTCGATGGATGGGATTGATCCCTGCATTGATGTTTGTTCGGTACTTTGCTACTGTCCCACTTTATTTTTCTAGTCCGTTTTACAACACGCGTATTTGTAGATCTTGCTTTTCGTTGCCACAGTATGCCCATGTATACTCATCTCTATGGTATTTCTCCCTTTTTGCGATTCTGGTGCTCCATGACTTTCCGAATCACCTTCTTTGCTTTCTTCGTGTTCTGTTGAAAATTGTTTTGTGTTATTGTTTTCTTGAACTGTGAAATCAAAAGTTTGATGTGTGATTTTTACAGCGCGGAAAGGTCTTTTTTGGTCAGTACATATGATCTCGATAACTTTTCTGCGTAGCAATCCTCATTACCATTTTTCGCGGTCACAAACTCATCCATTCACGTGATGCTAGGTGATCATTCTAACGATCTTTGCTTGCTTGCTAAGAGGATGTGAGAAGATGCGTAGCCGATCACGGGCCTGCAATCAGCTTGGGCATCTGGTTTCAGGGCTACTAGAGGGCCAACGTTTGAAAAACATCTTTAGTTTTCGTCTTTTTCGCAACCAATGGCCATGGCAATACGCTTCATAATATCGATCTACAGCTGTGTGGATGGGGCAAGCAGTTGTGTGGCCCGAGGGCCATCCTTACTTACTCTTCAACAGAAAGACAGCACCATGTTTTGTTTATTGCCCCAATAGTGGACTGTTTTTGTTTTGCGCAACATTTTGATCATTCATGTAGGGGCTAGGGAAGTGAAATGAGCGCATGGTATTGTTGGTATCGTGACACTGTACAAGGCAACCAAAACGAGTTTTGGGTGCGTTTGAGGTGGTGAGTGTCAGCAGTTCATAGCTACAGCTCTGTCGTGTTCGCGTGAATCATCGCAGGTGGCAGCAGCCGAGCTCGTGTTGTGATTCGTTTGACATCAGCGTCCTGCTTCGCAAGCTTTCGTACCGGCCGCTGCGTAGCGTTGTTTCGCGATTCTCGAAAGATGCCGCTGCTATCCGCGCCTAACTGCTGTTGACATAACCAGTGGCGAGACGCGAGACTGAGTTGCGAACCATCGATCACCTAGGCTGACTTATCGGGCTGTATTTTAAGGTTTTGCGTATAACGTTTTTGAGCGCTAAAATTTATACACGACAATGTAGCGGATATGTACTAATGTGTTCCTTGATTACAGTCTTGGATCCGCGACATTCGAGATTCTCGAGAAAGCCCACGTAATCAAGGGTACCATAATCACCAGCTCTCCGGTGATTATCGACAGTCGAACATTTCGGTTACTGCGACCTCCAACGTCGGTGCATCGGGTTTTGGTCGGATCGGAAACCCCAGCTGGTCCGGCAACTCGCACCAACCTCACAACTACTCCCTGAGGTTTGTTTGTTTCGTTAATTCTTTTTGTGCTAGTTGCTTTGAAACGCTTTTGTTTGCTAATTGTCATGTCGAAATACTCTTCTCAGATCACAAATGTTCAGCAGCGCTGGAGGCGGCTGGACGACGCCAGGCCAAAATAACCAAAACACATCGTCGAAACAGTACTATAACAACTCTTTGGGTGGCAACAGTACTTCCATTCGTTCCACTATGACAGTTGGGCAGGCTCATGCTACTGGACATGGAATGAACGGAAACGGTGGTCAAGGCTACGCTTCTGTTACTGCTGGAGCACACAATCACCAGCAGAACAACACTTCCAACAACGGTAACGCAAATGGCACCTATAATAGCGGATCCAGCTCTAACTACAACATGTACGGTAGCCAGAATCCATACGTAAGATTACAATTTCTGACGTTTTATAATTTTATATTGAGCAGATGAATGGTTACGGTTATGGGGGCGGTCGTTCACGGAACAACGGAATGTCGAATGGGGGAATCGGTGCCGGTCCAAGTCGCGATCGTCATCACCACAACGATTCACCACGACATGACTGCGCTAATCTCAGTGAGGTGCGTTGATAACAAGTGAAATGAGGCAGCGGACGGTTTACTTGCAGACCAACTTGTACATCAGAGGTTTGAACCCTACATGTACTGATGAAGAGCTTCGCCAGTTGTGCGAAGAGTATGGTAACATAGTCTCCACAAAGGCTATCATGGATAAAACCACAAATCAATGCAAGGGATACGGATTCGTGGACTTTGAAAGTGCTGAAGCAGCTGGTAACGCTGTGAAGGCATTGAATGAGCACAACATTCAAGCACAGATGGCTAAGGTCAGTCGTCGTCTTCAGCTTAACAGACGTTCATCTTCGTTGGTCAGTTTTGTTCTTTTCTGTTTACTTTCTTCACTTCACTATGTCGTATGATAGCAGGTATCATGCATTTCGAGGATTTGTTGTTCTCGTGTCACATTTCTCACTTCTCACGTAGTCTCTTGTTGGCTCATTGATGTTCTTCTGTCTATTTCTGTCTTTGCCTTTACTGCTTTGACCAGAACTGACCAAGGAACGAACAGCACACTGGCATTTTACGTCAATTTCAGTTTCACTGAACTTGATATTTTATGTTTTTTCATTAGTAATTGATTTTATTTAGCAACAAGAACAAGATCCCACCAATCTGTACATTGCAAATCTGCCCTTGGATTTCACAGAAGACAAACTTGATGCCCTTTTACAGGGCGACGGACTTGTTATTAGCACTCGAATTCTTCGCCAAGTAGATGGTACAAGCCGTGGAGTTGGATTCGCCCGGATGGATAGCAAAGAATGCTGCGACAAAATCATTCACAAGATGAACGGTTCCATGTTGGAAGGTTCTACTCTGCCTCTTTTGGTTAAGTTGGCAGACAGCGGACGCAAGCAAAAACGCACTGGAGGCTCAACTTATCAAAACGGAAATTCTTCACATTTGGGCTATCCTCAGCTGACGGGAGGTAGCATTGATGCCGTATGTTTTTATTTGCTACTTATACTTTATTCTTATTTTTCAGTATCAATATCAAATGTATGCACCTCAAAATGCGCCCCACCAAGGCCATCAAGATGGAACGCAACAAGTGTTCGGCCAGAACCGCTATCCCCAACAATTCATTTTTCCAAGCACCCAGTATCCTGCCTTTATGCCCCCTAATCAAACGTTTGGATCTACTCAGATGATGCCAAGTCTGTTAAGCTTATTAAACAAAGTACAAGTTAATTTAGGTTACACAACTGACAATCAGATGAATCAACTTGCTGGTCAAATGCAGAGCATGACTGTAAACGGACCGAACGGTGCTCAGACCGCTGGTGGTCCTTCAGCCGGTGCTGAGAGCATAAGCACATCTGTGGCCACTCAACCAACGGCTGCCATTCCTCATCATGCACATGCCTACAACCAGTACTATCAATACAACCCATACTATCTAAGTGGCGTTGCGGTTAGTTATATGTCAACGTGTTGTTAGTTTTTACGTAAGTTTTAGGACATAGTACCAGTGGTTCAGAATTCGGGTACTCCCCCAACTAATGCCTATATAGCTGGTGCCTCCCAGTACGACGTAACACAAGTCCAAGTTCTCCAGCAGCAGTCTGCCCAATCTGTAGCTCAACCTTCTGCGTCTGCTCAAGAGAATTCACAAGTCGCGAATGGCGCCTCTAACACGGGAAACGGCACAACGCCCTCCCCATCGCCGAATGAGATGGTGCCGCAAGCTGGTTCTTCGTCGCCTTCGAATGCTGCCGAGGAGAATTCGAATTAGTTTGGCTCTCTTCTTCACTAATCACTTCTTAACTTATGTTGTACATCTTGTTGCGTTCACCGCTGGTGGTCGGTTTTACGCCCTTTTGTTTCTTTTTTATTTGGCAGTTTCTCTTTCCTGGATAAGCACCGCAGCATTTTCGCTGAACCCCGTTCTCTAACTAACAAAGCAAGCAAGTCGGTTTGACGGCTGTACTTACTACTGACCCTCTTCTCTCTTCATAAAACTGCTATGTACATATATAAGATGACTTTCACGTTTGTCAGATCCGCTTCGCGTCTTTAAATGTTCTATGATACAGTAAATGTCCGTTTTATATGTTAACTATATTCTCTACGAATGTGCGAAGCGGGATATATGAACTAATAATTTATTGTAGTTGTACAGATTTCTCTCGAGCCCTTTTCCTTCCCGATTGATAATACGAGTGTCTGTTGTCTGTTCGCTCTCTTTCGAACCGAGTTCATCGTTGTAATGCTGATTCCCCCTTCTTCCCTCGTTGACCTTCCTTCCCATCTTTATGTATGTGACTTTCCTGGGGAATGCTCCATCGTTCTACAACTTTCGGGGCAACTGCGTATCGGGTTTGGATTTCCTGAACTGACTACTCATTCAAAACGCCTTATTTGTGGGTTCGGAATTGCCGCAATCCCTCTCCCTGATCAGTGCCAAGAGCGCCTGTGCGTTCGTCGCTATTTTTTTCGCGGAAGCGAAAACATGTGAAAGTGTACATACTTTGTTTCGAATAAAAGGCGTTTTGTTGTAAACAGTTCCTGGTCTTCTACAATGAATACAATATATTTCAAACCCACGCTAAATACAAATAAATAAGTCGTTGCCCTCATAACACCCGTCGCAGAACAGTAAGACATAAGAATAATAATAAACAAATTCAGGAGTTGTAATTTTGCGAACATGCGACTCGCTTGTGAAAGTTTCGGAGCAGGATTAGAAATTCCCGTTTGTTTGCGGGATTCACACCCATTGCCTTGACAACTTCTATGTCTTGCGAGTTTGGCAGACTTCCTATTACTGCTCTGTAAAAACGCCTTAAATTTTTGACTAAATGAGCATATAAAATGTACCTAGTTTCTTGTGAGTAGTTACAATAAAAGAATTGCAAGACGTCGGTGATCAAGTTCACTATTGATGACAGTAAATCCGTCTGCAAACGAATAAACAAAGTGGCTACAATAATTTCGCCTTTAGCCTTGAGGATTGCGCTTATAACATCATCGTTTTTAGAGTTGACAAAATTGAGAATGGCAACGCTCTTCCTGACAACTTCCGCATTGCAGCTTGATCCGATGTTCTAAAAAAACATTTAAATTGAAAATAAAATCAGTGTATAAAAATACATCGCATAAGTAAACGACTAGAGCTTCGAAGTAACGGTAGACATTTTGTTGATGTCCGTCATGGCTCAGAATATTCATGATGATATTCCAATGTTTTCTTGTTATACTCGTTAGAAACTTCAGTAATTCTTCCTGCATATCTCCTATGACTGTTCTTTCGTGAGCGTTTGCGTTTGTCCAGTTTGACTGTATTGCAGCAGTCCAATCTGCGATTTTTTCCATCAAGATGGGATAAGCTGACTTGTTCCCAGCAAACGTCTAAACGTATCAAAAACATTTAAACATCTGGTATCACACAATTACCAGAAGGAACGATTGAGCTAACTTATTAGCAGATGTCGGCTGTGAGAGCAAGAGCTCATCTATAACTCTTGAATATATCATGAAGAATTCGTCAGAGTTCGGATCAACTGAACGAAGCCCCGCTCTCAGAGCTGTAGTTACTTTAGAAGTCAACTTTTCGTTGCTGCTGTACCGCGTTATTAATTTACAAAATGTTGGAACATAGGTGTTCAGGAGGAGCGCACATGGATCTTCTAAAATAATAAATAGCAAGATCAATTTTACCTGTTCGCTTACCTTCCTTGTTCTTCATTCTAATAGATTCTGTCAAACTAATGTATACATCCAGTTCAAACAAAAATTGTCGCTCTGCCGATGCCGCATCATCAGCTGAAAATGTTCCATCACCAAGTGCTTCCAGTTTCGTTTTGTCGCTCATTATCATTTGCAAAGCTGATACAACATCATTGTAAGGTTTTACAGAAAGACAATAACCAATGCAACAAAGAGATGTGATCCTATTTTTTGAGTTATGAGACCCGTCAGCATAGTAAGCGAAGCATTTATTGAAGATGTCGTCTTCAACGAGCTGAAAACAGAACTAAGGCTGTAGTTGCCGACGAACGGATTACCTTATTCAATTTAGTCCTTCCCTCCAGCAAAGTCACCAAAGTTGCTAACGACTGTTCAGTCAACTGAGGATTGGACATAAAATGGAGTAGACGACCAACACTATTTTGGAAAATATCGCAACATGGTTTAACCTAAAATATATGTGGATTCAAGCGAAGTTCACAATGTAGTCATACATCTTCTTTCTCGTCGTCACCGCAATCAACAACACAAGAAGCTGTATTGTGAATGACTTTTAAAAGACTTGAAATGAACTTTTGTGCATCGAATTCATTGAACCCAGCAAAATCCGTGGCTGTTCCAACACTTATCATTTCAGTTATAAATGCGACTGTTTTCTCAGTTATTAGGTCACCAATCTCTTGTATAACGTGGTACACGGATTCAGCTAAACAAATATTTCGCGCGTTAACAGCTTCTCGAAATAGCGATAACACGACTTGAAGAATGGTGCTCTCATAACTCAAGAAAACATTTCGAGCAGTACAAAGACGTGTCTCGCGGTACCTAAACAATAGAAGTGTTGATGATTGAAACATGCAAAGCAAACTTACGATTCCCATTTGTCAATTTCTTCCTTCGTGAACTTATTACGAGTCGACTCAGAACACGCAAGTTTTTGGATAAGGAACTTGATGAAGTTAGCATAATATTCATGTTCGCACTTCTTTAAAAATTCAACCAAAAGTTTACTTGGGTTTGGGCTCTGCGCCTCCAGAGCTGATATAAGAGCCGTCCTTAGTTCTGACCAGAAATTGTCGGGGCGATCAGAGAAACACTCTTCTACTGGGTAATGTCCAGGAAATGCAGAAATGGTGAGAAAGAAAGAGCAAATTCCTCTAAATCCAATTTTACCAAAACCATTCCCACACAAGCCTCAAACCTCAAAATGTGTAGATACTTATTTTCGGCAGTTTCCACTGTTGGGAAAGCATATTTGCACAACGTGTGTACATAGACTTCGTAAAAGCCGGATATTGCCTCAATCAGTGCCGTAATGTGTGCTACTTCATCTTCCAGGTTCATGATAGGCTCCCCAGCTGCATCTCTGAATTCTGTCGATTGCATCTGCTCAATAAGGAACTAAACATCAGGCAAACGGTACGAACATCTTATCAGAAATCTTACAGGAATTATGCGACCATCGATGCATTCGGCAACTTCAAGAACATATCCGTCCATTTTTCCTAATTCTTCTTTCGAGGTTAGTATATTTAAAAGCCGCGCTATGGTCGAACTAGAAAGAGCAAATTAGAAAAACAGCAACGCAAATGTGACAAACCATTCCTGAGTATTTGATTGAAAAATCGACATCAAAATGGGCTTCCAAGAAATGACTGATGCATTAGGTAATTTTGTCCAGGATTCCACGCACTCGATGGCTGCGTTGCAAAGTGACGGGGGGCAATCGGTTCGCTCAAACACTGTTTGAATGATTCTAATAACTGACTGAAATCTATGATGGAACTAAGGAAGAGCATTTCCAACAAACCTCCGATTCCCGCTCCAAAAAACTCTTGATCGCCGATCGTTGCGACAAAGGGACTTTTAAATTGTAGAATTCGATCGGCATTTCGGCTAGAACGCGAAGGAGCAACTCAGGCTGTGAAGACCACGCACAGGTTATGTCACAGATACAAGAATCCCAGATGTCCGGGACGCAAGTTAATGCAAAAATTGCCATAGCTGACGACAGTTTGTTTATAAGACTATGCGATTTCGAGTCCGCGCCTTGCGATAACACATCGAAAAGGAACTTGCGCACGGTGTCAGCTACTTCAGCTGATTCGAGAAGATTTGCGGAGTGGATCTTAATGATCTCATAAAGCGTCTGTGCGCCAAAGAACTGCGAGGAAAGGTCAGAAGCTTTCTCGACGAGGAAACATGCCAGTTGCCAATCGTCGCTACCTAAATTAGGGTTGAAGTTCCAGACAAAGTCCCAGACGCTTACTTCGAATTGCTTCCAACTGCCTAGTGATCTCTTGCCTTCGTTCGGGCCGTGTGCTCGCCTCAAGCGCCTCGGTGTGTAAGGCGATTGTGTGCGCCGCGCGTTGTTCAATAGCGTCTAGCGTCGAGAGCATTCTGAAATCGTGGAATTTATCAGACGGTAATCGGAGAAGTCCACGGAAGAAGGAAAGCAAAAGTCTGGAGCGGAGCACAAAGCCACCGCAAAGAAAGAAGTCAACAAACCCTGTAAATATCAGACGTTCGATTCAGCTCATACATCAAACGTGATTTTGAATTGGTCGCCACATGAAAAGGTCTTGCGAGAGTGCGGCAGCGGTTTCGTTTTAACCAAACAACTAATAGCCAAAGTTGAGTCATCTCCAAAACCCAATGTACTGTAATACATATTCAACAAAGAAGCAAATCGTGGAATTGCAGAATAGACTGCAACATTTCAATTTTTAGGGAGCGCGTTTCACTAATAAATATTGTGGTCCATCTTTAAACACGCGTTTTTGTTGTTGTTGTAGAGAAGAATGTGACATCACATTACTGACACTTGGAAATGCAGTGCTCGCTACACTGTTGCTTCCGCAATCCACTCTTCATTCATTTATTTAGTACTTGTTGTAAACCACAGTGTTTACCGTATCGGGAATTACGGTTGTTTAGACTCGGTCAATAGTTCAAAGGATTGACATGCTTAATGCATGCTTATAGTGTTATAATCCCGGATTACTTCTGTAATCGTACGTAATCATCTGGACCGCCCATCGTCTCCGCATTCGTCATCGTCGAGCGATAACAACGAACAAAAAGGAGCGAAGAATCGCATCCAAACGCTTCGTTTCACACTTTTCTGCGCTTTTCTCTTTCGGAAGCCACATGCCGGAGTTGCCGCTGTCGCTATCAGTTTCCGCAGTTCGACGTCATCGCCCTCTTTGATAATCGATCGACCGGGCGCTTCTGAACCTCCGACCGAAGATAATTAATGTTCCTTCTTGAGGGCAGTTCTGCCTGGGACGATAAGTTCAGTTTAGGCTTTGGTGGTGGGTGCGAAGGGATTCTCAGTGCATTTACTTGAAGAAGAATGTGATCATGATCGTAAAAGTGTCATATTAATGCACTTAGCGCGTTTACGAGCGCTTTTTCTCACTGGCGGCGTTTTTCCTTTCTGATTGTCGGAACGGTATTGATTTGTCGAGTGTTTGTCGACTCTTTCCACTCTTCTCGCTGACTCAATTTGCGGACATTCTCGTAAAACACCAAAAAGGTCGTTTGGGACTACGGAAGACCTGTTTTCGGTCTCAAAAATTTCGATAAGCGAGAGTCGTTTTCGGCGATAAAACCGGTGGTCTCTTCGGAACCAATTCGGGAGCTTCTGTCCATCGCTTGGATCCTTCGTGTTTATGTCGGGTCAGCGGAACATCTTTTGGGATTTTTTTAATTCCGCGTCATCGTTTATACATAGTGGCTGCAACCGTTGTTGTCGACTGTGTCAAAATTGGCTCGTGTGCAAAAAGGGCACAGGTGAACCTGGGCGCAAGTACGTAATTTAGCGTGGAAAACCGCCGAGGACCAAAAAACGAGTCGAAATGTGCTTGCGGAAGGTGTGGTTTTTCGCGTCGGTAACATATAGTATAGTATTGTATATAGTATTGTCGATCGAATAATTCTGTCTTTTGGTCGTAACTCCATGTTTCTCTCTGCAGGGCTCCCCTCAAATCGCGACTTCTGCGCCGCGAAGAAATGAAATTTGAGGACGAGGCCGGCTGATGTGATGCTGAGCGAAGAACTGCAAGTAATTTATGAGATTTCGCCCACGGTCTACAGTAACTGGAGCCGAATCTGCTCATCTGAAGACGACGCGACCATCAAGTGGTACGAGGACGCGAGGGACGAGGTGGGTACTGCTTCCATAACATCTTTTAGCGCCATTTCAGCTGGCTGACAACACGATTCCTACGGTGACTCTCGTACTCTCTTCCGTCGGACTTATCGTGAACACCATTTTCATCGTCCTCGTGGCGAGGGGACTGAGGAACAAGCTTCTTCCCTTCAAGGGATACTCTCTGCTCCTCAACCGCACCATCACCGATCTGTTCGTCGGCTTCCTCACCACTCTCTTCGTCGCCCTCCACAAATTCGATACAATCAAGCTTCCTGTGCCACCACGCTTCAACAACACCGCTGTCAACGGGACAATTCTCGAAATCCAAGTCGAGTACCTCATCCCTCACGGCAGAACTGTGTTTACTCTTTTGCTAACGGTAAATTTCTGGGCGGTTGCGGGTGTTTATGGCGTCCTGTCGCTGCTGACCTTCATCGCTGTTCGACATCCAATGTACTACAAAATCAGCATTACCAATAAGAGAACAGGTACGTTCCCCCATTCCTCTTACGAAGGGTGTCCACTTTACTTATCACTGTGGAACAGCACCCATAAACAATAGACTTTGAAAGGAGCCAACGATAAAATAGTAGAAACGAGCGACAGCGCCCGTTCCAACGGTCATTAACCGTGTTTTTCATCATACAAGTGGAAAGTCTTTTAGTTATTTGCAACGATCTAATTAACACAAGAATAACACCTTTCCGGATGACCGTTGCAAAAGGGCGCTGCCATTGGCTTCTTGTCACATCCCAATTACAGTACCCGTTTTCAGTATTCATCATGATTGTGATATGGGTGATAGGCGGAGTGTACTCGGCGCTCGTGGTCTCCCTCTCCAGCAACAACGCCTTCAATGTATTTAACACAGCAGCAGATCTTATCCAGTGGAGTGTTTCCGACGAAGATTACGTTCTTGCCATCTCTAACCTCTTAATCGTCTTGATTTCTTTTCTCCTGGTCGGTTCTTCCTACGCGGCGATCATTTTCTATCTTTGGAAGAAGAGCAACAAATCGGGTAAATTCCAAACCTTCAATCGCTCTACGGTGCGCTTCAGGTAAGGCTGGACTTCATCTCGTGAGTATTGGTCGTTTGGCGTTGAACATCGTCCTCTTCACGTCTACGTGCCTAGTAATGGCTAGTTTTGTGGCCCTTCCGCTCTTCCTCAAACAACACATCGATGATCTAGTTCAAACGGTGAGTTCGGAGCTTCCATCCTCATGTTTGAGTTTTGCCTTCAGAAATCGGACTGCGCAAACGCGGTGAAAATCTTCAAACTCGGCTACACCATGGCAATCTGGACGACAATCGCTATGGTTGGGTGGATGACCAGGATTATCCTGGATCCCGTTACAAATCTTCTCCTGGATGCTCGGTTCAAGGACGTTCTGAACGCGCTGTTTTCCTCCTCGCGAAGAGCTTCATACTCCGCGAGTTCAATTCGCACGCAGAACTTTCTCTCTCGGGTAGAATTTCTGAACAAGTGTGCCCGGCTCAACGTCATTCCAATCTCTATTCTTCACTCCGACGGTCATTACTTTCGCTACCGATCGACATCAGAAGCAGAAGGCGACCGAGATGGAGTTATCAAGAAGAAATCAAGGCGGTTTGTGGGACACATCAACATGGACGAACGGGTATTGTAGCGATTGCTGAGTCTCAGTGTTATGACGAACTGCCAAGTGATTTGAAAACGGGAACAACGCCAATCACGCAAATATATTTATTTTTACATAAAAATCTCTCAGATAACTCGCCAGACTAATCGTTTGGAATAGCACATTGACGTACGTCATTCATCTCGGACAGGCAGTAGGCGCTGTCGGTGAAGTGCACCGAATCGCGCTTCATCTTTGAAACTAAAGATTAGTGAATAGCCAATACTCATCGATGGAAACTACTTACCGCGTTGATTCCACGCAAAAATATTCATAGGATCGTCACTGGAATATTCTGAAGGACACTGCGAAGGAAGACAAATGGAGACCTGTGAAGCTGATGTCTTCACGTCTGAGAATCCGAAAACGCTCGAATCCGTCAGTGAAGCCGCCCTATAAAGCGTTACTCTGGCGTCACTGCAAGCCGCCACTCACCGTTCAGCTAATTCGGCCTCGCTCGCTTCGAGTCCGGTAATGACATCATTGCTCGACTTCCCGATCGTCCCTTCGAACAGATACTCGCTCCGTTTCGCTTCGACGCACCGTTCGCCATTTCCTGTATCTCGCTCGCTTCCGTGCGAGGCGCCACGAGGTCGGAATGTCGGCGACTCTTCTGCCAGACGACGCGCGTATTCTACCTGCAGTTGAGCCAGTGGACTTGGCAACGCAGGCATCTGAATTGGGGTCAAAAATGACTACTTAACATCGCATTTCAACTCACAGCGCCGACTCCATTACCAGCCGCTTCGTTTGCCATCGTTGAGAACGAATGCGACATGGATCGTGCGCATTCTTCTTCTTGTCGGATTCAGTTAGTCTAGTCTGTCGTGTACAGCCTGTCTAACAGACTGACTAAAAGCAATCTGTGGCTGCGTGTGGGACTCGTAACAACAAATTTACTTCGCTTCAACCAAAAACAGCAAGTCGCTCGCGTGCTAATCTATCAAAGGAATTAATAAATAAAACGACAAAAAATCTCATTCTTCACAATAATTACATTTGTTCGGAGTTACATTGGGAATCTCTTTCGCTTCTTCTTCAATCCTTTCCTCCGAAGAAGCTGCTGATTTTTGATCCGATGCTCGAAGCGGTCTTCTCCGCTCCCTTCGTCGTCTCCGAAACTTTGCCTTTCACTTCACCGAACAGATTCTGGGCTCCTGACGAGATTTCGTCCTGCCTTGTGGAAACCGAATCCGCAAATTTAGTGGCCCCGTCGGCCACCGTATCAGCCGCGTTGTGAACAGCCTCGGTGACAGTATCCGCCACGCCGTGCATATAAGATTCTACAGTATTGTGGCCTCCTTCTCCGGCAACATCCACCACTTCTACGGTGTCCTTGTATCCCTGCGACACGGCGTCAACGGTCTTCGGTGCTTGCTCGGTTACGGTATCAGCGGACTTCTCTGCGCTATGCGCGATGAACTCCGCGACGTCCTTATGATCATCTCCTGCGGTTTCATCAGCGTCCACGATTCTATGGCCTGTTCCTTCTACAGTATCACTGTATCCCTGCGACATGGTGTCCGCCGCGTGTGCGCCCTCCGTTGTGGTATCGGCTACTTTGTCGATGACAATGGAAACCGACGAGACCGCACTCTCGACGCCTTTGCTGAGGAAATCTCCGACTTTCGTGCCGCTGTCGACAAGAACATCAGCAGCTTTCTCGGCACCTGCGGCTACAGCATCCGCAACTTGGGAAACGAGCACTTCCTGCGGGGCCGCAGCTGCAATTTCGGCGCCTTCGGAAACATCACCGACAACGCTGTTTACTCCGTCAGCTACCGTATCTTTTGCGGACTTGGTCAGATCAACAGCGTTATCGGCAAACTGCCCCGCGTCTTCCGCGGCGTCATCCTTCGTGGACATCCCGCCTGCGAAATCAACTCCATTCTTCGTCTCTTCGAGTTCGTGAGATGCCGCACTCCCAATGAAGCCCTCCCCGGACTTTCCAAAGTCGACGATTTCTTCAAAAGTTTTGGTTACCGTATCCTTTGCATCGGTAACGACGTTCTTCGTGACATCGGCGACATTCGCAGCCTTTGTCGTCACCGCGTCCTTCGCAGAGTCGAATCCCTCGGAAAATTTCTCGCTGGAATCTTTCACAAATTCGGAAAAGTCGTCCTTCATCGATTTCACGTTGCCGCCAATTTGGTCGACTTTCTCCATGGATTGATTCGCAAGATTCGTCAATCCCTCGGTTACAGTATCCGCTGCTTTCTCCGCAGTTGAATCGAACATTTTTCCCATTTTGTCGAATGCACTTTCAACTCCAAGAACAACTGTGTTCGCGCCTTCATTAATTCGGTGGATTGTGGGATCGGTGCCTTTATGGAGTTCATCGGCAGAGGCGATCGGATTCTCAGCGCTGTCGAGCACATTCCGTTCGCTCTCTAGTGCGAAACTTGAACGTTTCTCGGCTTCTTTATTTGCAGGATCAACAGCACTGCGGGCGGCTTCGGACACTTCATCGAAGGCCTTTTCTACTTCTTCGGATGCGGTAGATTTAGCAGAAGATGTGTCTCTCAAGAACTGTCCTGCCTCGTTCACTTCTCTCGCCATTTCATCGGAATTTCTCGCAGGTGACTTTGCGGAGTCCGTGGAGTCATCCGTCGGCTTTTCAATCTCGGAAAGAGGAGCGAATTCTCCATGTTGGGGATTTACAATCTTCTGCTCAAACAGTTCTTCATCCACAACGTCCTTTTCTCCGGGAATCAAGGGTTCGTGCTTCAAGCTCTGCACGTATCCAATCGCTTTTTCGACAACATCTCCTCCTAGAAGATCATTTGCTGATTCAAGCAGCGTTTTCGGCTTTTCTGAAAGTAAAGGAATCCGTTGTCACCTACGATAAATGCAACTCACCAGCAGCAATTCCTTCTTCTTTCTTCTCGAAATCGTGTTTCACGACCACGCACTCCGCTTCGGTGTCTCCCGGCGGTGCGCCGTGCGGAACCATTTCCTTCACCTCCGCGTCGTGCACGACGTCGCGAATCTTCTCCGACACTGATGAAATGAATCCACCGATCCCTGCTAAAAGATCGTCGCTCTTCAAGGAGGCTGCGTGGGGTTCTGCAACGACTTTTCAGAACGAGCTTGACTACAGCGCTCACTACCTTTGCCGCTGACATTTTTTTCCTCAAATTTCTCTTCGACGTCGTCTTCGGCACTTTGATTCGCGAGATTGAGAACTTCGTTGATTTTTTCGGCGACATTCGAGGCGACTCCAGCGAACTAAATGGAAAACGATTGTTTACGATTTGCAGAAACGAACTTCTCACGTTTCCGGATTGATTCTGCGCGATCGGCTCCATCATTACTTCGATGTTCGAATCCTCCTGCATCACCTCGCTGATGTCATTGTGCATTGTAGCCGAGGGTACCGAGGACACCGCTGCTTCGTACTCCTGGTTCGTGTGCACCGCCTTCGGTACCATGTGTTCCTGTTCCGTTGCCATCGGCAGCGGAGGGGCGAAACGCTCCACTGCGCTTTCCTTTCTCTTCTCGGGACTCGCCTTCCTCTCCGTCAGCGAGATCTTCTTTCCCACCGGCGAAGTCGCTACTACGGCGGACGTTTTCTTCGTCACTGGTAAAACCGTTGTCGTGGTCGTTGTCTTTCTTACCGTAGTCGTCTTCGTGGCGCTCGTCGGCGTCTTCGTCGTGCCCGAGATTTTCCTCACCGTCGTTGAAGAGGTGACTTTGGAGGGCGGAGGTCCTTTCGATGGCGACGTCTTTGACGTTCCATTCGGCTTCTTTCCGGCTGGCGGTTTGCTGAACGTTGGTCGGTGGTCGCGGAAGTCGGGTTCAGAAGAGATCGAGTCGGCATCATCGTTCTTCGGTGCTTTCTTCTGCACCGGTGCGGGCGGGGGACGAGGTTTTGGCGTAGCTAGATTGTGAGTGATCAGGCATAAGATAAGCAGCACTCACCTGTGGGCGCCTTCGGTGGACGGTCGTTGATGGAAGGAGCCGTGTGTGACCGCGCGGATTTCGTTTGGATTTTGACGTCATAAACGCGGAGCTCCGGTTTCATGGAGTTCAGATGCGAGAATTGCCGCGGAGTTGACGATCCAAACGCCCAGCTCTTATTTCGGTCGCCTGGAAGAGAAGGCATTCTCAGGGAGGAAGTCAAATGGAGACGGATGATTTATGGAGGCGCAGTGTCCCCTCGGCTAATCGACATCTTTTCCCGAAGGACGAATCAAATCCCAGTCGTCATTCTTCTCCTCTACACAATCCTTTCCCCCAAAAACATTCCCTCATCCGTAATTAGGCGCCCTCGTCAGCGTCACGCCGACGGTCACAACATCAAAATTAAGCCCTTCGGCGTCGTCGAATTCGTCGTAAACAATCGGCCTTTTGCATCGTCGGAAGGAATTAAGCGACGATTCACGCCGCCATCTCGTGTCATCTTTGTTTGCGGGCGTTCCGCTCCCTGAGGATTCGAATGAATCGATGAGCGTCGTATCAGCCCAGCTGAAGTTTAATTAAGCGTTGCAGGGCGACCAATCAAAAAAGTTTAGGCTTTCACTCACGGAAGTTCCTAAAACTGGTCGAATAACCAGAATCTCACAACGGAAGGGCCATTGTGAAAACTTCAGCGCTTACCGCAGCCGGGAGTGATGGATCGCGCCTGTCGCATATAGTAGGAGAGATTGTGCTGCTTATCGGAGTTTCCAGCAGATGGACTTCCGTTGCTTGAAGCATCAGCCGATCGAGTGGTCGTCGGAGCTCCCCGGACGTAGGAGAGCTCGCGCGGAGTCGATGAGCCGAACACGAATCCTCCTCGCGGCTTTTCGGCAAAACGGGCCCGACCTCGCTGCGACGCCATTTCAAGTTTCTGAAAGAAGTCAGTTGAATTCCAGAGGCAACAGCAGAGAAGTGCCCGCTCGGCGGCTGGGCCTGGAATGGACGCCGGGGCGGAGAATGGAGTGCCGTTGCCAGGAGAGACGCGCGACCGAACGCGCAAAAACATGGAAGCGAAGGAAATAAGTGCAACGGGAAATTCGTAATTGGATTGTTTGGATAACCACACGAATGCTATTCGAAGAGTAGATGTAGAGCGTTTGAAGCTCCGATGAGAGTCCGGGCCATCGGTCGCGCCTGAGGGCTTCTCAAGGCTGGATCGATGCAAAACGGAAAGAAATCGTCGGCGGGAATTTCCAAAATTATCGCTGGCGAACAATTTGGGGACAAAACATTTTCCGCCGAATTCAACTTTTCAATCGGAAACGAAACAATGCGGACGGCGGAAGGTGACGTCGGCGGGAGTTGGGCATCATAACAATCGCTTCGTAAAGTCGCAGCGAGCATTCACTCGCCTTCACTGTTACAATGACTTGCACTTTCGCTGAAAACAGAGCTCTCGGATTTCACCAAATCCGCAAAAAACCGATCGAATTCATTTCAAACGCCGTTTCTCATATCCGATGTATTGCGGTTTTCCGCCATTGCAACCACGTTTTTACGAAACAATCTGTTGAGCCAGAGCTGCAAATGGCAAGCCTGTTGGTCGTGGCCGTGAGATTGAGAACCGTTAGATGCTTAAAACACTTTAACCCTTTGTTTTCCGCCATTTCGGTCCCTCGAGAGACAACACGTCCACTTTGCCTGCCGAAATACCCGTTTCGCTCTTCGCGAATGATTGCACGTTTCGGTTTGCGCCAAGCGCAGAGAAGCGAGAAAAAAAAACTAAAAATACATCGCCGTCAGGGTTTAGAAACCTAGCAGGTTGATCATTGCTTAAAGAGAGGTCTATTCGACTTTAACAGACGCCCAAAAGCTTGCAGGGAAGCCTTCTGAGAGAAGGGCAGATTCACTTGACAAACAAATTGCGCCGCGCAGATTCTAAGGATTAATTTTGGTTCTCGGAGCACTCGGCGCCGCAGTGAGTCGAAGCAAACTGCCGGCGGGTGAATTATGCCGACAGAAGGGAGAAAGTTTGCGGAATCGATAGCGAGCACGGAGTGGCAGCAGATATGCAAATTGGAACGAGTCGGTCTTCGGGACCACGCCTCGACTTTCGCGCAAAACATCTTCGGTTTTGTGGGCTGATCGCCCCACCTTCCTTTGAGTCATCAGAAAACGCCAGTCGATTACAGCGTGAATCCGAGCTATTTGTGTTGGGGTAGCGGATTGCCTCGGGGATTACGCGGATCGCGCTGCGATAAACAAATGTTTCGCCGATCGATCGGGAGCCGAGGGGCGGAAAGTACAACGCTCGTGCAAAAAACAGAGAAAACGTTTCCATGCAGAAGTCTGTAAACATTAACGATGTTACAACATCCTTACGAGTTACGAGAATCCTCGGAACGAACATCCTCCGTTGCTTCCGGTGACGACGTGTCTGATGACGCTCAGATGCGAAGTGAGAGAGTTGTCTCCGTTGTACATTCAACAAAAAGAGAATTTTCGACACCGCGGAGAGAGGAGACCGCGCAGAAATGTCGCTTCAATCAGCAAATGATCTCTTAATTGACACGAATCGCGCAGCGGTGGGAGAGTCCCGGAGAAGGACGCTGGGAACGCAGCCTGAGGGGTGCCGTCGGTGCGCAAAAAAAGAAGCGATAATTGAGAGTCGCTTGACTCAATCGCGTTCTGTTCGATGAACTCGCCAACGGGCGGACGACCGCCTGAGACGATGAAATGAAGAGGCGACGAAACCGATAGAAGAGATGATTTATGGAATTGTCATTAGTGAGAAATGTTCGAAACAAGGGCGTGGAGATGATACGCTTCCGATTCCGCCAACCGCTGTACTAGAGCGGTTAATCCAATCGCGTGGTCAGATGGACGTGGGTTCAAACAAACAGGCGAAATGAAAAAGAGATAACTTTTGCACAGGATTACGGTAGGATCCTTCATCGGCGCTTTTAGTCCCCGTGCCCACTCCCCATCGCTTCCCTTCCCACACGAAAACAAAACGAGCATTGGTTTGATAAGCACCAGAAACTTCGGAGGATGTTTTGACGGAATTGCGTCTGATTGGATTCAGAGAGAGTGACAACGGACGGAAGATGCATTGTTGGGAAGACGGAAATTGCGCGCGCATTTCTTTGAAAACTACCGCGAGAAGCAGAGGAGAAGCGATGGTTGCGGGTGTTGCGCGTTGCCGACGGGAATCAGTGATCCAACTTTCAAACAAACGATCGTCGCTGCTCCAATGGGACAATGCGTGTCAGAGTGGTTGCTCCGTTTCCGGCTAACTCGTAACGATTTCCCATCGATCGAGGGCCTCCGATGTCACAGAGAGCAACCAAAGCGGCAACAATATCAGGAAACGCAAATAAACCCCAAAACAAACGCTGAGCAAACGGGCGTTCTATTCGCGTCCTCTGCCTAAATTCTATTCGGATGACCATGAAAAGTCGTCCGTGAGGCTGTCGATGCAAAAACAGCGATTTGCACATAATTAGAAGTGAAAAATAATCCAAATCGCTGATCCAAATTTGCTTGTAATTTGAACCTCAAGGTCGCCGCAGCTGCGGGGACGCCAGTGCAAGTCGATTGCGTATTGACCGCGAGCGAATCTCAATCCGCAGAGTGAAGAAACACATGTTTGAGTGCACACTTTACCAATCCTCTTTATACGACGACAACCGTGAACGACAAACAGTGAGTCAGAGGAAGCGCTGTTCTAAGACTACACAACTACGATTGATCTACCGATAACTCATATTACCGTCCTACCGATTATCTGTCGATTCGGGGCTAAATAGTTTCCACTAATTTCGTATCTAACGGGGAGCGAAATTCAGCTGAAGAAGACCGTTCGTTGAATCAGATTCGCTGTAAAACATTTTACAAATCAACAACTTGTCGCAAAGCCTAAGCCTAAGCTATACACAACGCATATAATGAGGTTCCGAGGATAAGGGCGACAATCATTCCGTAGAGACCAACACCTAGAAAAAACGATTGTGGGCGAATCCGTTTTCGAGCGTGTGTCCTGTGCTTCCACGTGCAAGCTTTCCGGAAATCATCCCATCACAGCACAAGACCACGCTTCTTTAAAACTACTTCACAGCTACTGTATGTTCAACATCTTGTCCTACCAATTTTATAGGTAATAATTTACACGGATTTTGCATCTAACACATTAACAGCACACAAGCGTCATCTCAAAGGGGAATGAGACCAGGAATGTATAGAAAACAAGAGGAAGAACGCTAACAAGTTTGTGAAGAAGAAAGAATAAAAAAATCTGTCGACGAATATACACACAACATACAAAGAGAATTATACAAACGATGATAGACGATAGCTCTAGTCGTGTAGTGTTCACTAGTAACTAATGGTTACTAGTAACTAGCACATCCATCCTTCTTATGAGGTTCCGAGGATGAGGGCGACGATCATTCCGTAGAGACCCAACACCTAGAAAAAACGATTGTGATTAAAGGTCGCTGGAATCGCGAGTTGCTTACCTCGGAGAAAATAAGGATAAGAATCATTCCAACGAAGAGACGGGGTTGTTGGGCAGTTCCGCGGACACCGGCATCTCCGACGATTCCGATGGCGTATCCGGCTCCAAGACCGCAAAGACCACAGGTGAGACCGGCAGCGAGATGGGCGAATCCTTTGTCGAGCGTGTATCCGGCGCTGGCAGCGGTGACTTTTCCCTTGAGGACCATGGCGACGACAAGGCCGTAGATACCGATGATACCAGCCATAATGACGGGAATCACAGACTTCATGATGAGTTCAGGACGCATAACTCCCATGGAAGCGATTCCAACGGCAGATTTCGCCGTTCCGTAGGCAGCACCCAATACAGTGAAGATTTGAGCAGAAGCAGCTCCCATGTATCCGAAGAATGGGGCGTATGCGGCATGCTCGGCAACCTGGAGGTCGTAGCTCATTGTTACGTGTTGATTGATCTAAAATAGAGTTTATTATTCAAGCAAAAAATAGAACAAACGAAAAATGTCGACGCGTCGGAAGGAAATCAATATACATGTCGATGTGACAAGGAATGCCCTCGCAAGTTATGGAAAATCACAATTCTACATTAACAACACTGAATAGCTACTCGAAATATACAAAGAAGTGACATGCAGCGTCGCTGAATAGAATTATGTTGCTCCCAAGATAAGAGCAACGATCATTCCGTAGAGACCCAAGACTTCCGCAAAAATGAGAATCAAAATCATTCCGACGAAATATCTTGGCTGCTGCGAAAGAGCGCGAACTCCAGATTCTCCGGCGATTCCGATAGCGTAGCCGGCGCCAAGACCGCAAAGGCCGCATACAAGTCCTAAAAACCATTTTATAAAAAGTTGCGATTACGTTTAAATCGTCGTACCTCCAGCGAATTGGGAGAAGCCCATGTTGATGGTGTATTCTTTGCCTGAAAAAAAAAGAGATTTCAGTTGCATGGATCTTAAGTTTCTGACTTTAACTGAAGGCAGTGTTTTAGAAATTAAAGATCATTTGCTTATGAAACGTTGAAAACTGTAATCACTTACCTCCGGGAGCAAGCTTTCCGGAAACGATGACAGCTACGACGAGTCCGTAGATAGCAACGATACCAGCCATGACGACAGGGATGATAGCCTTCATGACCAGGTCAGGACGAGCAACGGCCATCGAAGCGATTCCAGTTCCAGACTTGGCAGTTCCGTACGCAGATCCGGCCGCGGTGAAAATCATGGCGGCAGTGACTCCAAGAGAGCCGAAGAACGGGCCATACATGGCTTCTTCGCTGGCCACAATTTGTGGCATATAGTCATCCAAGGTAGTCATTGCCCTGAAAATGCATGAATAACTCGGGAACGAAAATATGCTTGGCGCGAAAATGTAGTCTAAACGGCACTTTCGACATATTCAAAGTATTTGAGAACAACTCCATATTTTGTAATTCGTTCGGCGGCACGAGCATAAATAGAGTCGGCGAAAGCGCGGAGCTCGCGATCGAGTGGATGAACCGCCGACGCGGAGACCGAAAATTGATCTTTCGCCGCCGCGCACAGCACGATTATCAGTCGATTGACGGCGGTGATCAAATGCAATCGCGGAAGGTGTCGTACGAGAAACGAAAAGGAAAATCCCGTTTTCGTAGAGAGCGTTGTACTATAGGGCCGCGATGAAGTTCCATGAGCAAGTGCCAACGCAACAGCAGTTCACAGGTGTCAACTCCAACAGTGCGCCACTACTCACGAATCAGGGCTGCAGCGCAACGATTGACATATGTGACGCCGATATATATGACGCCAGTGCACACGGATTCTTGCGGGATTCAGAAAGCAATGCGATTCAGAATAAGCTGAGCCCTCTGAGCCGACAGTGGCGCGAGGGAGTGCAGAGGGGATAATTATTTACCGAGAGCGGAGATGGACGTCCGAGAGAATGCTAGCACGTTAGGCTGCAAACCGAATCCAAATCGGGAAACGCAGAGAAAGAGGAGTGCTGTTTCCACGACGGACTCTGTTCCCTCTTAAAGTATCCCTAGCCGTGTGCGATTGCTCGCTGCGGCCGCCTTCGACCGAAAACCGAGCAACGGCCGTGGGGTGGCTCCGCGAGCGCTTATCGATCGTCGCTCGCGTTTTCGACCGCGCGGCGATCGATTTCGCCTCCCGACGTCATGCCGCGTTTTCTCGGTTGCGGCGTTCGCGTCAAATTGTTTTCATTTTGTTGATCTATTTGTTGTTTTCTGTATCGCACTTCCCGTGCTCGGGCAAAGGAACATGAACCGTATTTAGTTCAGTTAACCTACTGACATTCGAGGCAGCAGCACCGCGCTCTGCGCTGCGAGGGAAAACAAGCGGTCGATTTTGAAAGGATCTGTTGGTCATGCCGAGGGACGCTTGGATGCTACTTCTTCAGAGCGCACCGCGTGGCCAGTTTCGAAAAAGGCCCATGAACAAAACAACAGAATAGCGGTGCGCATCTTTCAACAACACAAGGGCTTTTCGAGTTAACCGAGCGAGCGGGAGATCACCGAACCACTCAAAACGAAAGCTTTCTTTAGATGGTTGTGTCGGGATCGAGAAAGCGGAAACGGAAGGCGATTGACCCGCTGGAGAAGAAGAATGGTGATCTCCCTAGCATCGATTATTTGGAGCTTGAACTGCTAGATGACGAAATGCCAGCGGCGTGGACCAATTTTGGTGATCTGCCCACGAGTGTCCAACTCATGATCCTCGAAATGCTCCCCACGAAAACGCGCATTCGCCTCGAAGTAGTATCGCGAACTTGGCGCGCGTTGTTATTGCGCTCATGGAGCAAGATAACCAGCGTTGATATTCCTTCCACGATAACCAAAACCTTCGGACTCGCCTCAATCACCGATTTGCACGTCTGCGGATATCTTGCCAAAAGTGGACCATACATCCGAAGAATCGAGTTCTACATTCCAGGACTGGGTATCGGCGGTCACGTTCTCCACAGGTAAGCGCGTCCAGTTACGACTTTCATCTTCGCTTTTCAGCATCAGTCAGCGTTGCCCGCAGCTTCAAGAACTCCATCTAATATCGGATATGAAGGGGCACACGCTCTCCTACCTCTTGCGCAATAACACCCACTTCAGCGACTTTCCTCGATTGCACACCCTCAACCTCACTTATACGTGTGCGGACACGATTCACAACGGAATGCGGTAATATCGTACCTAATGCCCGAAGCTTCAAACCTCTTCTCTCAGACACTTATTTCGCATGATGACTAAACTCACCAATTTCCGCCTGGATTTCGGCATCTTCCCGCCCAGTTGCAGCGTTCTCTTTCCCCACTGTCCTGATATGAAAGAATATTCGGTGAATGTAATCAGAGTCGGGGTATTTGCGCTAATGTCAATCAGAACTCAATACCTTCTTCAGGTCAACCACGTCGGCATCAAACCGGACATTATTTATGAATTCTTCACCTATCTTGCAGGATTCTATCGCAATCTCGAGATTCTCGATATATCGCTGTGCTACCTAGACACTCTGGACGAGGAACGCATGTATTCCTATCTGCAGGCAATCGGAACGACACGACCTATTCGCAGACTCAATTTCGGCCTCAGAACGCCCGATATGACGTCCGATCAAATTTGGTTTGGTAGACGTGGCCTGCAAGCCATGAGCTACTTCCAGCACTTGGAACATCTCTCGTTGGTCGGCGTCTACATCCCCAAGGATTTTCATGAAATTATTTTACCGACACTTAAGAGGTACCGGCATGAGTCTCACAATTACGGCCACTCTAAGAATTCAGCCTCCGTCTGAGCGTAATTCAAAACATTGGCCACAAATTACTCGTTTCGTTGGCATCGGGAGTCCCGAATCTCGACTACTTTCATTTAACGTACGGCCACTCAGCACTCAACAACGAAGAGATCAAAGCACATACAATAGTCGCCATGTTGAAGGTGCGCAGCTCCTTCCGATCGCTTTTCTAACTTTCTGCTTCAGCTCTGTCGCAAAATGAGTCTCGTTGAGCTGAATCTGTGCAATTTCGTCGAGAAACACGAAGTCGCGCGCCATTTGCAGTACTACGTCCACGACTGTCTCACCAAACACACATAGTAACGTTCTTCCACGTGTGAACAATGCTTTCTATTCGCTCAATTTCAGTTTGGACGCCCCTGAGCAAATCACCATAAACTTCCAGTACACCGTTCGAACAGCAGCGATGCGGCAGACTCTTAAAAAAGCGTTAGGATGCTGCGGCACCATCGATTGGCAAATTAAGGAGGACGTCAAAATTTCGTGCTTTCGAAAGTGCCGAAAGATGGCGACCGACGCAGAAACTTAAATACAGAAGCTTCAGTGAACGAGTTCTTTTTACTAAGTCGCATTCGATTCCAATACGTTGTAAATTCCAGTCGCAAATCACCTTCCTGTGTACATAAATCGCCTATCTTGAAAAGTATCAATACTACAGCTCCAAGGGGTAAAGACTGAAAGTTGATCCTCTTCTTGTTTGAATTTTATCATAATTTCCGCTCTCTGCGGCCCTAAGAAGAAAACATCCGAGTTACCGAGTCGTAAAATATGGACATGTGAGCCGTTCAACTTCCGTTCGGGAACTGAGTCGGCAGTATATGTCATCTCGGCGTAAACAGGATTATGAGCTTCTCGCTAACTGAGTATTTCGTTACGGTCGAATTTGAGAGGTGCACGGCGAGCTACATTTGCGCAATGATGACTCCACTGTCATCGAATTTTTTGTTTTCAGGGCATTTTTGAGAGTGATATGTACTTAACGATTTCCTTCATCCAAACTTCTATCGAATCATTTATTTCTCGTTGTAAAAAGTCCTAGAGTTAGAATCAAGGGAATTTCGCAACAATGAGCATTCAATGGTCAATGCGAACTATAGGGAAAATTTGGAAAATGTTGTATCCTCGAACAAAGACGTTCATACAAAAATGGGTTGAACACTAAGTACCTTTGTTGCAACTCACCGTCATGTGGTGTCACTAGCATAATGGCAGGCAAAGGCAACAATCAGGCAAAGCGCGCTGAGATTTGGTATGTTAGTCGTTGGTGCTGTCGTCATTTGCATGTCTGCGCGTTGACAAAGCTTTTTATTCTCTCGTTAGATTCCCGACTCCGATAAGTCGAAGAAGGAAGAAGGAAGGAGGAAGAGAAACCACGTGTATGTGCGTTTACGCGCAGCAGTTGCTTTTTACGAGAAATTCGTTGTTTCAGGATTCGATGCGGTGGCGTTTCAGAAGGCCGGCCCGACTACGGTTGGCACACTATGTCGGCTGTGCGCTCCTCGTCGCGGTTGTTCTTGTTCTTGCGCTTTGCTACATGTTGACGGACGAAATAGCTTTCAACAGGTAAGCCTGATGTTAAATTTCATTGACGATTTCACTCTAATATTAGAGAGCAGATTATCCATCCTCACGGACATGTTCTCTGCGTTGTGATTCCATATCGAGATCGTTGGACTGAGCTTCAAGAACTCGCGCCACACTTGCATCGATTCCTGAAGAAGCAGCACGTTGATCACCACTTAATCGTTGTCAATCAAACCGATTCTTTTCGGTTCAACCGTGCTTCTCTTGTCAATGTCGGATGGTACGAGGCAGATAGGCTGGGATGCACATATATGGTCATGCACGATGTTGACCTTTTGCCACTGAATCCCGAGATTAGCTATAAATGGCCCGGTGAAGGAACTGTTAGACACATATCAGCCGGTCTTTACCATCCCATCAAGCGTTACGATTATCCAAAGTTCATAGGTTTGTCGCATTAATGTTGAAAAACATGTATAAAACATACTTTTAGGCGGTATTTTGATGCTGACAATGACCGATTTCAAACGCGTTGATGGACTCTCTAACAAGTATTGGGGATGGGGAATGGAGGATGACGAATTCTATCTTCGACTGAAGTCGGTTCATTTTATGTTATTTTTAATCGATTTTATTGCAGAGAAGCCGGTCTAACTACTCACATTCTTCGTCCTACAAATCTGAAAACTGACCGAAACAACACTTTTCGCCACATTCATTCAAGAGACCGAAAACGGGATTACGCAGTTATAGGGAATCAAAAAGCGGTAGGTAGCACTGAACTCTACATGGTTGACGTTGTTTTTAGATGTCGCGGCGCAGAGATCGCCTCAGCGGACTTGCCACGGTGAAGTATACGATTGCCGGTCGAAGAATGGTGCACATTGAAAACGCCAGTGTGGCTGTCGTAAACGTCGAGTTATTTTGCAATTTCAAGTGGACTCCGTATTGCAAAGCGAAAAAGGCTTGAAAACTTGCTCCAAAATAACGGGTTATGTCGATTTTGCTCATCGTTGCAGCTTTACAGCGGGCATTTTCCCTTCATTTATGTACAGATCGTCGAAACAGAGTTTTATAAAGCGTAATGTGTGAGCCAATCGTTTGCTTTGCCCTCGAATCCAGTTGGCTTGTTGTCTTTTCGAATCATGACTGATCATTACAACTACGCGGAGACCTATCTCATTCCATTCACCTTCGAAAAGCCTATCAGTGAGCTGGGTTATTGGGAAGAATGTTGTCCATTAAGAGTTTGTGAACTCTCTGATCGATATGCTCAGAGTTATGCGTTTAGTGATGAATTAAAATGACCGTGGAAACTGAAAGATAAGTGGTCTATCTTTCGTCCTCCTTTCGCCCGTTAACTTCTGTTTGCGCGCACCGCGCGGCCACCTTGCTAAATGAAGCTTATTGCGGCGAAGACAATACGAGGAGTGTTTTCAGTTACTTGACAAAAAATGAGATCCTGTTGGTTCGGCGTCGATTCGAGATGGAACCGATGGTTTTATGTTTACGACTTTGCTGCAGTTGCGCTCTCTGTTACCATCTGGCAGAGGCGACCTGGCCCTTCGCGGTGCTATAAGCCGTTCCGTGTTTTCTGTGAGCAACAGATCGCCGCGTCGTAATGAAAACATTTTCGGTCACCAACGGTGAACCAACTCTATCTTGAAAACGCATAAATGAATCGCGTTTTCGTTCTTCGGATTGTTTTGCGAGGTTTTGTAGCGTTGATTGCCGGCTTGATTAATGCGATCCCCTTTTTTGTATGGTTTCATGGAAACCCTCGAGGTTGGGGTTGTGTTACGTGTGAATCATAAACGGAGTGTTCGACGTCATGGCACTTCGTTTTCTCGTTTCTCTTGTAACCCCCGCTAGTGAATAATTGTCTTCGAAAAAGCTTCGACTGCGCGACGATGCGTCATCGTTTCACCATGTGATTTTGTCTTTCTCGCTTTCAAATTTCCGTCTTTTGAGCGGTCGCTGGAAATGAATTTTCCAAGGTTTCTTCGCCCCCTTTTCAGCAGCTAGTGTGGTGCATGTACAACTCCTCCGGCAGTATCGAATATCTTCTGGTCCTCCCCATTGGTCTTGCATACCAAAGTATGCGAACCCGGTGGCCGCATTTCTGCGAAAAGCGCACGTCGGAATGTTTTGCGCAGTCATGACGAGTTTAGCGTCTCTGATTAATCCTCGGTTGGGAGTGCCAACAGCAAAGCTTAGCTACCTGTGCTCGGCGAAGTGAAATTAGATTCGACAACCGCCACGGTGAATGCGCCTACGGGTATCCGCGCAGAGCATCGACACAACAACCGACAAGTGTTTTTTGAAAGAGCCGCCTGGTGGCAGCGATAGAAAAAACGCCTTGAAATGCACCTGGAAGCGTCATAATGTAGTGTTCGCTTCGCAAATCACGAAACGCCTCCATTTGATGAACTGGCGTAATCAATGCGGGCTTGAGTCGAAACGCGTAGCTGTCCATGCGTTGCGCACCTTTTTTTGGCATAAAAGGCTCTCGGGATCGCTTACACGTCGGCATCCATCCTCCTCGAGGATTCCATTCCATCGCCGACATAATTGCCTCTCCTTTGTGCTCTCTCATTTCCCTTCATTCATCACGAAGCAATCAAGATGGAGACGAGCGTCGTCTTATCGTTTTCCTTTAAAGTATCGTCACCTCTTACTGTTTGTCTTTCCGCGTTTGTACTTCTTTCTCAAATAATTCCTTCCGATGCGTGCGGTTTAGAAATCGCTTATTCGGTGACAAATTGATGAGTCGAGAAGACGCTATCGCCGAAGGGTGCACCATCGCCACTGTAGAGTTTTCGTGATTCATTCCGAAGCCGCCCTCGTTCGTTCTCTGGTTCCCTGTTTTCTATAAAACTCGCAAGCGAGGAGCGCGGTAAAGATCTGTTTACCGCCGAATCGCCATTTGCGGCTGTACGCGGTCCTCGGTGGAGAGAGATAATGACGCCGAGTGGATTCGCTTGCAACTGCTGCCGCTGTGATTGAGTTGTGTTATTTATGTATGCCGTCGTACGGAGTCGTGCGCACTCTCTCCCGTAAGCGCGATTTTCCCATCTCCTATCAGCTCGCTGCTTATCACACCGCGCAGCCTAAGGAATGTTTCCTTATCACCATCGTACTTTTCTGAACGCAGTGACACAGAACACACCTGGATGTGGAATAATTCATCGTTTACCTACAGTAACAAGAAACGAACCTCCGTTTCATTCTTTTTTCAATTCGAGTTAGACGCGCATGCAGAGCCTCATCGGCGCAATAAAACGCGCGATATCGTTTTGTATCTCATTCGTCGTTCGCATAGGGACATTCGATCCCTCCTCGAGGTCAAGGAAGGCGCTTCCATTGGCTTATGGTGCCACTTCACCGTGTTTCTAGCCGAATGCGTCGATCTTTCATCTCTCACGTTCGCGTTCTTTGGTCCGAATGAAAATCAACCTCATGTTTATAATCACCGCGCTGTCGGATAGCGGAATTTCCTTTCACAAACAACGACACCCAGTTCTCTGCGGGTGGTGCGAGCTGAGAACTGAGGAGAAAGCGCACAAACATTGAATTCGCTGTCAAAGCTGTACAGTAACTTCTGAATAAAGCGCATTCACTTGCTCGCGATGCGTGTTTTCTTGGTGACGCATTATGACCGCTGCGAATGTCGAAAACTGTGACGCGACGAGACTCACTTCTTCGCGTCGACTGGGTAATGAAGGCCTGCAGGTTCCACTTCGGCGTACGACATCAAAAATGAATTGGTCAGACGCGAGACGAAGCGAGCTGGAGACAGAGAGCAAGAAGGGTTTGTTCGCTATCCGCGTGCGGAAGGACGATTTCACTTTCAATTATTTAAGTGCTGCAGTTGCGAGTCTTGCAGCGAAACTAGAGCGAAACGCATCGCTTCCATGTTTTTGTGTTGGCGAAGTGAAACAAGCTCTCGCTAATGAAAATAGCACTTCGATGGAGTGTTTGTTTACCGCGCAGTTGATGAAGGTGCTCCACCTTTGTTTCTAGTGTTTCAAAATTAACACTCGTTCAGTTCCAAAGAATCCACGCAGCTTCATCTGCCGCAATCTGTGCGTATCATGAACGTATTAAACGCTTTAAATGTTCGGGGATGATTCAAATGTGCCTTACTTTTAAAGTCTCTTGAAAAACGCGTCAGCTGCTCCACTCCGGTCGTTTACTGTGTTCCCAGAGGTCCTCGAGTCGACCGCGCCCGAAGACAAAATTTGAGATTCGCTCACTGTGATCACATAGAACGCAATGGTTTTCTATTGGCTAAGTGATTCACTGTTTTCTTAGTGCCCTGTGTACACTTCCTAGACTGTTTTAAAATTCATATACTCATATAAATTCCCCTTGCATACAAATCCCATCACATAAAATTGCCTTAAATTTTATATCAATCAACTCGAGTACGCGATATTACTTCTCTGGGAACAAAAAGATTCCCACGGGTCAAAAAGAACTAGGAGGGCAAACAGTTTTAAGCATCTTTGTTTCGGTCCAAATGTTTGCCAGCGAACTCTATCGTTGCGATCGTTTTTGGAACCGCGACAGATCAGTCCTGCTGCGTTCGCCATCCGTCATCACCAATCTTTCGCCCTATACGGTCGGTGATAATCGAAATGCGTTTCCCAATCGAATCATCGCAGTGCGGCTCCACATCGTCAACGTGCACAGCCATCACTTCTTCCCAGCTCTTATCAACGTCTACCGCAATGCTATAAACGGTCATTCCGAATCACCTACGTGCTTTCATTTCGCTTGCAAATGACATCACCGCCACGCTTGAGCAAGTTCTCACGTGATTCCTACAGTCACGGATGTGGTAATAAATAATTTCGAGCGCGGTGTACCTGCCCTCGCTGTTGGCCATGGCGACCACCGAGCTGCTAAGCGCCGAACTGCGCACCGCGAAATGGCGATCGCCGCCGCTAAACAAACAACTTGCTAGGCTTTGGGCAATTGAATGCTCCTTTCTTCCTGGGACTTTTTGTAATGTTCAGATGTTCGCCTGTTAAAACGGAAGCCGAACCAAGAGGAAAGTATCTTGCGAATCTCGCGAACTTCCGAATCCATTTGCTTCGTACCTTCGCGACCAACATTCTTCAGCTAATGATCTTTCAATGTTTCAGAGAAACGGCTGACGGCAGACGTTGCTGTTGGGTGCAGCACTGTTTCTCCAAGCATTGTCATTCGAGCGGTGAATTCCCCTTTCGCAACAGATGGCTCTGCGTGCAGAAGTGAAATATGCCGTTCACGTCGTCGCTTTCATTGCTTGGATTGTTCTCTTTGAGATAATCTGTGGAGCTCTTCCAGTCGGATCTAAAGAAACAGTGGCACCGAGCCTCGAAGAGGCCTTTGAAAGGTTGGTTTTGGTCTCACACAATTCATGTTATTTCAAATACGAATGAACGTTTTAGCTATGGATACATCGGTACAACTTTACTATTTATCCTTCGGTTGATGTCTCTTCTGGTTTTGCCTCAGTGCATCTGCAACATGCTTGGGTTGCTACTGTTCAATGGGTTTCAAGAAAAAGTGAAACTCAAGGCGGCTCCTTTGCTGGCTCCTTTGGTCTGCGTGCGCGTTGTCACAAAGGGTGATTATCCGGAATTAGTAAAGGTAACTAACTAGAGAGATTGCTTTATTTTTTTGCTTTCGTGAATTCTTTTGATAAGGGTCTAAGGGTCTTTTGATTTGAGCGCTCCTCCGTAGGAATATTCAATGAAGATAATGGGCGTTGCTGATTTTGGCATAAGCCATTTTTTCAGTTTGAAAGTTTATGCGCATCAAATTAGTCTAATTTATCCGGGATATTTTAATTGTCCACTTCACTTGGCGTAATGTACACTTATCCAATTCAGGCAAATCTTGAAAAGAACATGAAGATCTGTTATGAAGCCGGAATGGAGAATTTTATCTTTGAAGTTGTTACTGATAAGGCTATCAATCTGGCGTCTCAACAACGAGTTCGAGAAGTTGTTGTGCCGACGTCGTACCGGTAGGAAAAACTTTGAGAAGCTATACCAATAGTACTTCAGGACGAAGAGTGGTGCGAAATTCAAGGCACGTGCGTTGCAATACTGCTTGGAAGAAGATGTGAACATTCTTCAGGATGACGATTGGATTGTTCATTTGGATGAAGAAACCCTTCTCACAGTCGATGTTGTAAGTTTACTCTCTCTAATTTATGTTTTCTTACGATGCGTTGCTGTAGGTGTGCGGTATTCTGAATTTTTGCGTGGATGGGAAGCACGAATTTGGTCAAGGAGTGATCACTTATGCTAGCGGAGATATTGTTAACTGGATAACAACTTTATCTGACTCTTTTCGTGTTGCCGATGATATGGGAAAGTTGCGTTTTCAGTTCAAGTATTTCCATAAGCCATTGTTTGGGTGGAAGGGATCGTTTGTAGTTACGAAGGTAAAATGAATTTTTGATTCGCCAGTTCTACCGCCATTTGTATATTAGGTTGAAGCTGAGAAGAAAGTTACGTTTGATCATGGTATGGAAGGCTCAATTGCGGAGGACTGTTTCTTCAGTATGATTGCCTTTAAATTCGGATATTCATTTGACTTCATTGAAGGTGGGGAAATTAATTTACTTTTGAAAAAAATACAATGGAATTATAGGAGAAATGCATGAAAAAAGTCCGTTTACTTTTTGGGATTTTTTGCAACAAAGAAAGCGATGGCTCCAAGGAATTTATCTAACTGTTCATTCCAAGTGCATTCCTTTTCGGTACAAGGTAACTTAATTCTACGAATACGTGAACAGATTTTTTAATTGTTAATTGTAGATATTCTTGGCATTATCCTTGTATGCGTGGGCAACGATGCCTTTCACTTCAATTCTAGTTTTCCTGTGTCCACTGTTTCCGCTGCCAAGGTTTTTCTTAATGGACTTTTGCGTGGCATTTGTAGCGGCAGTCAATCTGTACATGTACGTTTTCGGTGTTCTCAAGTCATTTTCTCATAAATACAGGTATGCGATAGTAATTCTCACACATATTGAAGTTTTATTTTTGTTGCAGAGACCATCCATCACGATTATTACTTTACATGAGCGGAGCTCTGTTGACTATACCTTTCAACATAGTGATAGAAAACGTAGCTGTGCTACTGGGAATGTTCGGCAACATGGACAAGTTTTACGTGGTCAACAAAGACGCTCAAGTGTACACTGTTTAGCAAGCATAACAAGAATGGCCCGTTCGAAGCATCGCGGGTTCTTTTATGTAAAGAACAACGTTGTGTATATAGTATATACTTTATCCTCCAATCACTTATTGTCGCTCAGTCTCTCACTTATTTTGGAGCCAATACTTCTGAAGTTCCACCTTGCACTGCCAACTTCAAACAAGCCTTTTTTGACGCACTGCAGTTGCTCCTGATGAATTGTACTTTATGGTGTTTTCCATTTGGAAATCGCTTCAAAACTACCCTTTATCTACTTTTTATACGTTCTGGATCGACTCGCGATGATCTCCTTCATTTATAAGGTTTATTCTTGCTCCGGTTCTCATTGTTCTAGTTTGCTACAACTCTTGGCTTAATCTGACAACTCCACATCGATGACGGGTCGTTATTATATAAAATGTTCATGTTTGCTCTAAGGCCCTCCTCACTTGCATCATTTTTCGATTCGTTGATTATGGATGATTTCTGGAAGAAACTGCATTTGCGCCTCACAATGCCGAAAGCATTGGAGCCTACTTGTTAATTTATAATAAAAAAATTATGCAGCTTTGTTTAATTTTGGAATGGTTACGGTAGGTGACATGTTTTAGCGAGTTGCAGGCTTTATTTTCCGCCGTTCTTATTGCTGTACAGCGATTGCCGAACGAGGACGAACTGCAGTCCAAATATCTGCCACTGACTACATAGAAGTTCGGTCTTTTTGAAGGGCTCAGGGTGCGAAGTTTTGCTTCTTCCGTAATCGTTACGAAATATGATGATAAACAACTGACAATGATTCATTGCCAGCGGAATGTTTCGCGTATTCTAATGTTTTTAATCGTTTTCCGTTCGTAAAGTCGACAACACATCGAAACGAAGGCGACCAAATAAATAGAAACACTCCGCCAACCATTCAAAAGATTTGAATCCGGTGATTCTCGCGGTCCGTCACGACGATCGAAGAGTTGTCGATGATCGACACGGCTTCCAAGCCCTTCATCTGACCCGGCGACGATCCCCAAGAGCCGAAAGAGTGCACGAACTTTCCGTCGGGTGAAAACACCTGAATGCGGTTGTTTCCGCTATCGGCGACAATTATATAGCCCTGCAAGAGGATTAACACTGAGCGGAACGGACTTATTAGGTGACTCACGTCGGAGTCGACGGCGAGTCCTCGCGGAAATTTTAGTTGCCCCGTGTGGAATCCCTCGATTCCAAAGCTGAAGATCGGCTGTCGATCGTGCGTGAAGACGGAGATACGATGGTTTGACGAGTCGGACACGTAGATCTGCTGCGTTCGCCGGTGGATCGCGACGAAGAGCGGATTATGGAACTCCGTAGCGCCTTGTCCCTTTGAGCCGATTCGTGCGAGATACTGACCGTTTTGGTTGAAAATTTGAACACGATGGTTGTCCTGAAACGGAGGTTCCCGATATCTGGGAGGTAAAGCCCGATTCTACCTTATCACAAACGAAGATCTGCCCGCAGTCGTCGACGGCGACTCCCCACGGGTTGTTGAAGTTTCCGTTCTGCGGCCCATGCTTACCGAATTCTCGGGTAAGATTTCCGTGAAAGTCGAATATCTGGATGCGGTGGTTGTATCTGTCGCTCACAATCAGCTGCATTCGGTACTTGTCGTACACAACTCCGGCGAGGCTATCAAAGTCCCCTGCCGCCGTGCCTGAAGGGAAAGTTCGCTTCGTGGAGAGAATTCCCGCCTACCGTATTTGCCGAACGCTCTGAGCAGCTTTCCGTCCGTGTTGAAAACACAGATTCGGTGATTCGAGGAGTCAGCGACCGCTAACTCGCCACTCGAGAGCGGAGTGATGCCACGAGGCCAGTTCAGCTCCCCAGGTTTCTGACCCTTCCTTCCGAACACCAACTTCGGAGATGCCTTGGAGAGATAGTCGATGGCGGAGGTGATCGAGGGACCCCTAGAGAGTTCGCGGTCGGGGGCGATGCTCGACCGCCGTCGGAATCGCGACCGACGCTCGGAAGGCGGTGGAATGTCGCCCGAGGCGTTTTCCACGGAGTCGGAGCGCGACGGGGGAGCGGCGGCCCGGTGACTCGTCGAACTCTCTAAACGATTCGAACGTTCGAGGAGCAGCTGGTGGACGCGCGAAGAGGAGAGCGACTGCGCTAACATGTCAGGGTTAGTCTTGGAGCGCTGGAACCGCTGACGTCGGCGTTGAAGCCACGGAGGAGTGCTCGGAGGGAGTTGTTAGCCGTGCTGTTAGCAGTTGCGTGAGTGGACGAGTGTAGGAGTTGCTCCGGAGCAGGCTCCGAATGTCTCGGCGGACGCTGCTCACCTGGGAAGTAGGTGATCGGGATCGGGTGCGACGGCGACTCTGCCTTCTCTGGCTGTGGAGGAGGCGCTTGGGGCGGCAGTGGAGAGGATGTGACTTCGGGCGCACCGTTGCTGGGAGCAGAGGAAGTGGAAACCGGTTTCACCGCCGATTTGCAAACGATTCGGAACCGCTGCGGAGCGGGATTCTGCTTCGGAGCTTCCTCCGTCGGTTTCTCAGTTTGATTTGTTTGCACCGGAAGCTCGGGCGCTGCGACTGTCGGCTTCTCCGCCGGCTTTGCGGGTTCACTGGGTGGAGGCGCCGTCGCACGCTTCTGACGCTGTTCGTGCGCCATCCGAATTGATTCGATCCTGTCGTTCAACGAAGAATCTTCGGCCGACGTCTGCTGTCGTGGAAGCGGAGGTTTAGTGGGAGGTTTTGCAGAATGAGCCGAGGATACGTTCTTCGAAGGCCCCGCAATCGTGGGGGCGGCCGGGGAAGGCGATGGAGGCTCCACAGCCACTACGGGCAAATCCTTCGACTTCCTAGTCGACAGCTCTTTTCTTTTGGCCGACGTTTTCTCGGGTGCAACGGCGGTTGAGGTTGTCGTCGACTGCGCCTCCGCCGGCGTCGTCGTCTTCATGCTGTCTTCGCTGGAATTCGTCACCGAAGAGATCGGAGAACGAGTCCACGGCGAGTTTCCCGGCGAATGGTTTGCTGAAGGAGAGCTCCGGCCTGATTCCATTCCACTCCCGACGCGAAGTCGATTCCATGCTTCGTCCTCCAGCTGCTGTCGACGGCGGTAGCGAAGCGAGACACTTTCGTCGTCTCCGTTGGTACGAGCGCTGTATCTGAAACGAATTCTTTTGTTACTTTTAGAGTTTGAACGGGCGAAATCTGTTTTTATCGCATAATTCACAAAACTACAGTAATCTACAGTACAAACTGTCACCCCGGGACGGCGTAAACATCTCGTTTAATTTCCTTCTCTCAAGCACTGCGAAATCTAAGATGTTTGTGAACGGGAAAGTCACCTTGAAGAAGGTCGTGAGTCGTCGAAGTCGTTGTTGCGACGATTCGAAGTGACGGATCCCTTGAGCGAATCGGATTCAAGACCGTAGCGGAAATTCTTTGGCAGATAGGACTGCTCGAGAGGGAGGTATCGACCGGCAAATTGCGGCAAACACACGTTGAGTTCCCCGAAGTTGGCGATCGCCGTCGGAAGTTTGGAGGCGTCGTCGCCGGGGGAGAAGCGGATCTTCTTGCCAAAGAGATCCTCCGAATCGGGCTGAAAACAGTTTGCCGTCTTTGATTCTGCGCGCGCGCAGAACTCACCTGGAAGTTGCGCAAGTAGTCGAGTCCTTCCTGGAAGGTGTTCTTGAATTTGACCAGGGTGACGTCGTCCACCTTTTTGCTGCCCGCCAATGTCTGATCCAGCCACTCGCAAGCCTGGTTCATGTTGTCTGACTCGAGCTGCAGAACGTCACGGAGCGCGGTGATGAGGCGCGTTTCGTTCTGCTGGAACAGATCAATTTCAAGCAGAAAATTCTCCTCTCGTCGCTTCAATTCGCGGATGTGACGAAGGAAGTATTCGTGGACTTCGCTCTTTGTCGTCTCGCTGTTCACTTTCAAGGATTCTGCGCCTTTAGAGAGATTTCCCGCGGCATCTGTGACTCTGCACGAGAGACGTTTCACCTAAATAAAGTGAGCTGAACTGCGTGTTTCTTCAGTTTCTGTATTCAGAGCTCCGATTCTTTCGTATCGATCAACGCTCGATTCGCGATGCACCTGAGTCACTCGCTCCCTCCAACGCGCTCGAGAGGAACAGTTGTTCGCGAAAACATATGATTCGGGCGTCCAAAGACGCTCGTCAAGTGATTTCTTGTTTTTGCGTCTACCAAAGGGCGTCACGCGCACGTTGTCACACCGTCTTTCCCACGTGACATACGTTCATTTCTAACCTGGTTCAACAATCGAGCCAAATCTCTTCTCAGAGTCTCCATGTGCAGCGCTCGGCATTCCGTGCACGCCTTCTTCTCGCAGTGCGCGCAGACGTCCAGCTGCGCCTTCTCGTCGCATACTTTGCAACGCTCGAGATTATATCTAAAAAGTGGGAAATGTAACGATCATTTCGGCATTCGCAATCGGCATCGCGGAGGACGCGCCGAATGCGATAAAACCGTTGTAAAGCAATCGACCAATGCGATTTGCAATGATTTGCACAAAAATCGCCGATGGGGGCGACTACTTCATGCCAGACCGGTCGCCTAGAACTCGCGAACGCATAGCTCGTCTTAGGCAAACAAAAGTTTCGCGCGTTGGCAACTGAGGGGGCGGCGGGGGTGTTCACGAGCGAGAAAAACGAACCTCAGGATGTAGGCTTCAAGTTCGGCCGCGTTATCGGAACTCGCCTGAAGATGAATGTCGAGGAAGCCGGTGAGGGTTATGTTCGTCTGGAATCCCTTCACCCCGTCGTAGGGAATCGAGTGTTCCGCCCTGCATTCGGGACATTTCAGCGCTCTTCCGGAGATGTCGAGGCAGCTCTCGAGACAAGGATGACAGAATGTGTGTTGACACGGAAGAAGTCGCGGTTGTCTGCAATCCGCGTAATCGGAACGGAAATTACCCAAAATCGCTCACTTGTATCGGTCGAGGCAGATGGGGCACGTGAGCAGCAACTCAATCTTCTCAAGCGGGTTGCCAAAATCGGGCGGACGACTCGTCGGAGGCGTAAGGAGCACCTGGCGGATACGGTCGAGTGCATCCGAATCCGGTGGTGTCTGCGCAGAAGACATCCAGAGACGCTGAACGTGACCGGGAAGAGATAAGTGTGCACAGCACGTCGACACTGATGTGAGCCGACCGGGTGAACAGCTTGAATCGAAGTTTAAAGCGCTGGGAGGATCTGCGACTGAGGGGGACTTGGCGGAGGGATATATCCGTCACTGGCGGAGGGCGAGCGGGCCAGCGCTCTCACCGATCATATCAAACAACGCAAAGAGCGCCAGCCGCGACTTCTTTGCCGACTTTATCGCTCACCGGAAGCCACAGCGCCCTTCTGTGTCCTCTCGCGGTCATGAAATCTGCATTCGTTTATTTCATTTCTCCACACTATCAACGATGTAGCGCCTAATCTGACTACTGTACAGCCAAAGTGCACAAGCCAGCAGATATCCATAGTGGTGTCGCAGTTGTCACGGGCACTTTCATAAACAGGCGATAGAGTTGTTTGGTGACCGAAGTAAATAAAAGAAGTTCACTCAAATTGCTCGTTGGCCAGATTATGTTGATGCAAAGATCATCGCGAAGGTACAACAGCATTCGCTAGTCTTTTAGGAGTAAGCCAAAGCGAAGGCCAAAGCAAGCACCAAAACACCTGTGATCTTTAGCTCCGTAACCGTTTGGCAATGAAATCTAATCGAAATGACAAACTTTCCACCGGGCATCTTTCTTTAATCAACGATTAAAAGACGCCTGAAACGATCCAGATGTTGAATACGAAATTCCTCAAATTAACTTGAAGAGTACAACTGCGTCGATGGTTAGGCCTTCACGAACTGCGTCTAACACCCATGAAACACAGATTCGAAAGTCAATCCACAAACGCGCCTGTAGCGAGAGTTACATACAGGCTTTTTAACTAATCTGAACTTTTTTGGAAACGAATTGACCAAAATACTACTGTGATGCTATATAGGACAAACCAACTACGACAAAAGTCGGGTTAATATTTAATCTGCCAATAAATTACATAAATAAAACAACAATAGAACTCTACTTTTGTGTAGTCACAATGGATCGCATGAGATTTCCAGTTAACTTCTCCAGCTTCTTGACATCTTGTAGTTGGTCTGTTCCGTACTGAAGACATTTGACATCGTCGGTCATTTTTAGAATCATCTTTCCCTTCTTATGGTCATACTTGACGACAAATCTGAAACCGTTTGCATTCAGTTCACGTCATGATATCCCGCAAAAAATATAGAAAGAGTCCACGTTGTGAAAACTCATAATCGGTATTTCCGAGCTTAATAAAGTCATTTTCAGCTTGTCTTACCTGCATTTTTCTGCATTTCCCGCGTACAGCTCTTCCACGGCCTTTGTAAATTCGTCCCACGATGTGAAGTAAGTCATCTGAAGCAGAACGCGTAAAGCAAAGGATTAAAGAACGATAAACGGTATCGCGAGAAATGAAACAAGCGAACTCTTCTGTCGCTCATGTTCCAGATCGCCAACACGAGATACGATTTGGCAGCGCTCATTCAAGCAAAGCGTTGTAGGATCTTTTCAATTACTGATGTGTTAAAATACAGTAGTCGCGTCTACGAATTCATTGAAAACTTAAATTGGCTTCATCACATGCTACTGAGATAGTTTATCGTGTTACAATTTTTTACAGGAATACCTACAGCACTGTTTAAGTAAGTTCGTTGCTGTCGGTATGTTAGTCAAGGAAACAGAGATTCGGAGAATTCGGAGGTGAAACAGTCAGTCACCAAGCGATAGTTTTGCGTTCGAAGACAAACTTTCCATCTGGCGCATCGGGGTCGACCGCTAAATATATTGGAGTATCAGCGCCTTGTTCATTCGTGAGGGTTCCTTCAAAGTCGGACATTCGGGTTGCAACGTAGCCGGGACAACACTGAAACTTAGAAGGTTCCACTGCTACAGCAAGCGGGCACTCACTGCGTTCACTCTTATTCCGTTTTTCTTCAAGTCGCGGGCTTGAGTCTTTGTTAAAGCAAGTTCAGCCGCCTTGGAGATTCGGTAGGCCGTTAGAGTGTACCCTAACGTGTTGTCTGTCGAGCTCTCAGCACGAATCAGCTTTTTATAGTCCTCGACGAATTTGTCGATGTCCTCCACAGTCACTTTAGGACTTAACAAACTCGCAGTCAGTTCACTTTTGTATTTTCCTGTGATGTTCACTATTCTAAACGGACACGACATGCACACGACGTTTGCTGCGTTTCACGAACCTTCCGCCTGGTCGCATGATTGGAATCAAAGCTTCGCAAACTCGCTTCGTGCCGTAATAGTTGATGTCGAGCACCGATTCCACCTGCTCGACTCGACGGCGGGCGCAAGCGTCTTCCGTTGCCTCCGCATCCTCCAATTCATCGAGTTCATCATTGAATGCTATTCCCGCATTGTTTACTAAGACGTCCACTCCGCCATGCGACGCCTGCAGAAGAGCCGCCAAGTCCTGAACGCTTTTCTGGTCACTGATGTCGAGTGTCGTCGTTCGCACGTCGGCCTTCAGCTCGGACCCCAAATCCAACTTCATCTGATTCAGCGCCTCCTCACCGGCCTCTATATTGCGAGCTGAAATTATTCAACTTTGTGACGCTGGGATTATCAATCCTACAAGTCAAATAGACGACTGCGTTCTCCACACGCTTTGCGATTCCGGAAACCACCGCCCGTCCAATACCGCGGTTGGAGCCAGTTACGATGAATATCCGTGGCTCTCCTGGATTCTGCGCGTTGTCGGACATCCTCGTCGAGCTACGTGTAATTAAGATTTAGAATGCTCGTTTCCGGGTTGAAAGGCGTTCTTAGGCCTGCACGGCCCAGATCTTGTAGGTACTTCGGAAGGCGAGAGAATCTGCAAAAAACTTCAGTTATCAAAATCAAAAAGCGCCCGAAAAGTCTCGGCGATAAAAAAATCGATGAGCGGAGTTGCGTTGCGGTGCTCGTTGATAGCTAATCTCCTCGGCTAATAGATTTTCATTAGATTCGTTCGAAGAGAATTCGAAAAATGAGCGCAGAACACAAAGAGGCGAATCGCCGTATGAAAACGAGAGTGAAGGACGGACGCGTCGGTCGCTATCGCGGCGCAGCGGCTCTCTGATCATTGAGCGGCGGTAACCTCCTCACTCCGTTGTTCTCCTTCGCGCACTTCGAACAACTTCGTCTTTCGCTTGTCGCCATGCGATGGAAAATCCCAACGAGTGAACTCGAATGTCGACGGTCGGCAAGGGCGCCCTCATCATGTGAGCGTTGTTTGCATTACCTTTATCTTTCGATCTTGATGAATCAAAACGCGATGAATCAAAACAGCGTGACCGTGTAGCACTAGCGAAACACACATTCATCACCACTCGATTTTCTTCCATTTATTCACAAAAGCTGTTTACTGTCAAAGATGAGTATATTCCGCCTGGCTTCATTCATTATGACACTGACTACCACAGTCCAACTATGTACAGGTTCAGATCGACGCCGTACTAACAATACGCAGGGAGCAAGCATTCGCAAATCAGCATGTGCTGGATTTCTCTACATAAATACCGTTTTTCGATTTGAGAATCGATTGCAAGTTATGCAAAAATAGAGCATTGACTCTGTCGAGTCGGTCAAGCCGATTGATTACTTCACCTAGCTGAGGTAATTGGCAGTCGGCCTGAATGATGGACATCTGGCCACCCCCGCTCGGGCGTTGAGCAATGTTGTAAGCGGCACAGACGAGTCTCGACGAGGAAACATAGTAGGAGAAGAGAATGTCGCTTGGAAGTGGAGGATTGAAACATTTCGTTGGAGGATAGTAACAGAGTTCAAGAAGGCTCCGCTTCCTGGGCATCGCGAGCGTGCTTCTTGCAGAACCGATAGCTTCAGCAATTTGAGTACAGATGGCAATGAAGTACTCTCCGGAATCGTCTGACCAACTTGCATTCTCGTTCAATTCCGTTATTCGCGAAGATGCCTAAACAAACGGACACATTACAAGATCCGCTTCCACAGCGCGGACCTGCATGACGAGTCGTAGGGTTCGTACACAGAGATTACCGGCGTCTTGCACTTGTTGGAGTTTCCATTGAATATCGGGATGGGCAGTGGATCTGAAGACGCCGCCCGGGCACTTGGGATGCTTCAGTATGACTTCGGTTTTGAGGACATTTTCTGCCAAAAGCACAACGTTAACGCGTAACTGATCCTGGCCCGTCCTCTGGATTAGTGTGAAATTCTCGGGTTGAGGAGACGCGTGTGCTAGATGCGCGTCGATCTTATTTCCGACGTACAAAAGGTTGCAGCAGTCTTTGAGAAGTCGGTCCAACTAACGCAGAAATGCGAATTAACAACGTGGATCACCGCCGACCTACAGTACGAAACGTTTCCTCCGCTTGTGTCGTCTGAAGCCATCGGAATTCGTTTTCAAAAAACGCGATCTTCTTGTCTGCCTGATGCACGTGCCCTGCGCCACTTTTCGACTGATGCGAGCAGGGAACAACGATCGGCTTCAGGGGCTCCAAGGAAAGCTCTGAGAGGTCCTCCACCGATCCGCCCAACTTGAATTCCATTAATGTGCTCAATTCAATGAATATGTGAGTGAGTAAAAATCTGAAAAACGGAATCGATCGGTTTGTACTCTTGCAGTGCTTTCCGCACTACCTCTGGAAATCACCCTAGCGCATATGTCGTTCTGACGCTTATGGAACGTAAGGCGAGAAGTCAACTCCATAAGTCGAGTCACCGTATCGTCAACCCATTTTAAACGGCAAATCCTTTCGAGATTGCGTTTCGTTTGCAGAATCGGAGCATCTTTTACTGAAAAGACACTTTTTTCCGGACTCGCCGCTCGTGGACGCTCCTCTGGCCGTCGTCCGTTGAAACGACCGTTCTGTTAGTTGCCGAGCCACAGAAGAGAACGCGATTGTTTACATTATCGCATCAACAAATCACAATGGCACATTGTCGAGTCGGGGACGTTCAATCGTTTTCCTCCTTGTGAGTGCGAGTGTTCGTCCTTGAAAGACAGTGCGCGACGAGATTCCGCGCTTTATGGGAAGGAGGCGCACGTTCCGTCTTGTGTGCAATGAGGTGCGTCTCCGACTCCTCGAACTTGCTTGTTGCAGCAGCTGTCAGTCGCGTCTGCGATTACCGTAATTGTTGCAGAGAATGTAGTGAAAAGCGGCATTCGCAGTGAGCGCGAACTCGTTTTTTGCATTCGACTAAAGCTCGACAGCAAGATGCGCGTTGTGCGCGCCGTGTTGACCTCCCGTGACGTGACACAACACGCAGACTTGCATCGGGACGACCTCGAAGGAGGCGTCGACCACTTGATGCTCGCTTAGTAACAGTTTGCACTTTTGTCCCATTTCTTCGTTCCTGCTGACATGATCGTTTGTCTCTTCGCAGTCGCTCGCTTCTTTGTCCTCCGTCCAAAGAACCTTTACTCGCTTCCCGAGGTAAGTGCTTTCTTTCTCTTCGCCTCTGAAATGAGGTCAACATCTCCCTGGAATTCACCCGGAGCGGCCCTTTCAAGCCGCTCAAAGTTTAGCTGGGCCATATGGTGCTCGATCCATCGACTGGATGAGTGGTCGACTCGCGACGGTCTAACATATCGCAGCCATCGCGAATGTTTCCAGTCGCCTGAGGGCTTTACACTTTCTTTTCGCGTTGGCTCTCCGCGTTCTTTTCTTTCGCGCTCGATCGTTTTCCTTTTTCCGAGTTTCACTTCATGAGAAATCCGATTCCAGGCGATCGATCGATCGATGCAGATCAATTCGTCAACTGTTTTTCTTCGCTCCTTTCCGTTAATTTGTTTTGTCTGCGCGCAAAGTCAAATGACCGCGAGCGGGCTGAGGAGTTGTTGTAAGGCGGCGTTCTCAATTCAGCCGGCAAATTGTTTGAGTTGACCATGTGACCCTCTGGCCCACTTTCCTCTCGCCTGAACGCACTGTGCCGTCCGCGAATCCGCTTTTTCAGCATGCAATTCTGCTGCTGGTATTCCGCGTGCGAAAATTAGATTTATTGTCGTCGGCTGACCATCCGTCTGCCTCCGACGTTTCAGCGCGCGATGACTCAGCTCTCCTGTTCTCCTTCGTCACAAACCGTCTTCCCTCAGTTCAGTATTCGTTTTACCGGACACCACGGTCAACGTCTCCCTCCAATTCCTTTCCGACTGTTTCGAGTTTTCAATTTTCTACTATTATTTCGCCTCTTTATCATTTTTCTAAAATTCTAAAATAATTGTTTAGAGATTGTTGCTAAGGACTGTTTCCTGTCACTTGTTTTTTTTTCTCACAGAGCATAAAATGCCCATTTTCTGATGTCTTGTTACAAGTGGAACTATTTTTAATATGCATAAAATGCGCGATCGTATGATTCCAATCTTCTCCTTTCATCACTTGATTTTATCTTTTGTTTCAGTGCGAGTAAACACGCATCTGCGCTCCACGGATGGTGTACGGAGCGCGAACGGGAGTGCCACTCCTTGTGGGACTCTCGATCGGCGTGGTTTTGGCGCTTTTAACATCGGATTTTGCATGGCAATCAAGCAATTTCGTTCGACGATGCCCAGCGATTCTTTTCTCCGAACCGTTGGTTGCGGAACCGGTTGACTACGTTGACAACGCCGAACACTGGGAAGTTGTGGTGAAGAAGCCGCTTGTGCCTCAAAACAATGTGCAGCGAAATGCTCGCGCTCCAAGCAATAAGGTGAGCTGAGGAATTAGCGAATTATTGAGATTTTTCGTTTATTTCTTTTCAGATTGTTCGCGCTCGATATGCGGTAACGGAGCTGGGAATCAGAGAGAAACTCCTCGTAATCATCCTCGGCCAATCTTCGCTGAGTTTCGCTCTAAACGCAACAATAAGGTAAGCTGAGGAAAATGAAAACGAGAATGTTTTGAATGTGGGGCATAAGTTATATGTAGAATTTGTAGAAATTATGTGTAGTTCGACATGAATTGGATAGTCGTGTTAGCTGTCAGATGTGCACTCTTACCAACAAATCGTTTACAATAGAAATTGCATCATATGTTTAAATTTAGCAACCACGTCCCGCGTGTGCAGGTGTTCATTGATTTTTCGCGTTTGGATCCGGAAGCACCAATTCCATTGAATGTCCTACCGTACCATCAGAACGGAGAACGCGTGCACGTGCCTGTTCTCCATTCAGTTTTTAATCACGTATGTTTTTTTTCATCGTTTCAACCTTAATTTTCTGTTTTTCAGAGTTTTCACGAGAATTACGATTGGTTCTTCATCCTTCCGGACTCATCCTATGTGAATCCGTTCCGCCTAAATGAAATGGTCAACCACATAAACTGGAATATCCCACGGACAATTGGAATAGCGGATTCTGATGGCAACTGTAGAATGCAAGGTGGAATCTTGCTCTCTAACTCTGCCATGCAGACTTTGGTTCGACAAAGAAATTCATGTAATTCTATCGTGAAATCGTCGGACCACGAAGCCTTTGAGGAATGCATACGCCATGCTACAAACCTGACGTGTACGGATTATGTAGAGGTAGGTAGTATTTGGATTAGGCCCATAGCACACTATTTTGTAGAGCTATGATTACTACTGGTGGAAGGTTGAGGAAAGCGGGGAAGCTGGAGGCGCTTCTGCAATTCATGACCGAGTTCCAGCTCTTTCGAAGTTTGCAGGATTCAACGACTCGCTGACTGTTTCTCCGCTGCTGTCCGAAGCAGATGCGCAAACATTGCACGAACTTTTTATCCGGGTAGAAGTTTCAAAAATCGACAACGAAATTGAACGCCTAAGTGGAGAATCTGCTCAGCTGTCTTTACAAAACGTTGATGGACCTAGCTGGCCCAGTGCTGTACCTAAATACACAAAACCTCCGAACCGGTATCAAGTTCCTAAATGGGAATACTTCACTGAAACTGAAATATTCCGGAACAAGCCCAATCAGAATGTTGAACGTTTATCTGGAAATGATCTTCTGGACGTTCTCGAAGTCATCGGTGCAGCGAAACGTAAGGTTGCTGAAAATGCTTCTACAAAGGTGACATATATTTCCTTTTTATCCTTTTGCAATGTGCGTTGCTCTAGAATTTGAAATTTATTCGTTTACGAAATGGATATCGTCTTTTCGATGCTAAACGTGGCATGGACTATATGGTAGATCTTGAATACCGATCAACAAACGATGCTACAAGTGATACCGAGCAAACCGTTAAGAGAATTCACCTGTGTCGTCCAATAGTCAACATGAAACTTCTTTATCAGGTAATCTTTATCTGCAAAAATCTAAATTAAAACGATGCACTTTTAGGTTCCCTACGTGAAAGAAGACGCCGATGTAACTGCGGTAGTTCCCATTCAGTCATCAGAAGACGCGGTCGCTTTTCGGAAATTCGTTCGAAGACATCGAGATTTGTGTGCCTCTTCGCCTGTAGATGGAAGACAAACAAGGATTGCTGTTGTTATTCGCAGATCTGAAGCTACGACCGCACGTCTTATCGGCAACTACTTGAACGAACTGAAATCAGGATGCAAATCTTGGCAAATGGACACTGCGATTCTTCTTTTGAGTTCTGATAGCGACGAAGCATTTGCCATAGATGCACTGGATGCTGCTGTCGACCATTACGGTAGTCAGATGATCTACTTGTACCTAACACCGTACGCTGATTACCAAAAGGAATTTTACGACCGTGTGCGCATCAATACTATCCGGCATTATCAGGTGGGAAGCCAGCGATGTTCATAGTTTCACAAAAACTTTATAGGCTTACCTTCCTATTCCGTTTAGTCAGTTCAACCCTCATATTCTGAATGCCTACAACGTTCTTGTTGAGTCTGAGGAAAAGGTGGTTTCCGGGAAAAGCGATTACTCCAGTCTGGCGGACAACATGTTCATCGACGGACAACCTGTTTTTGATCGCCTGAAGATACTACAGTCCATGACTACAAAGAAGAATAAGGATAAGCCGTTCGTGGTGCACAAAGAGCAAGGTGTCTTTGACACTAATGACTTTTCTGTTTTCTCACTCTACGGAGATGACTACGTGCAGATGCGAGATGCATTCCGAGAAAAAAATGGAAAGACGGCAACTAAAAATCTGCTTGATCTGGCTCCGATGTTCCTAAACGAATCTTCCGTACACCTGTTGAGAGCTGTGGAACCAACGATGAGATTACGGTATCGACAACGAATATGCAATGAGAATTTGCCTACGGCTGATTATGCGCGTTGTGTACTAAGCAGGAGCGAAACTCTCGCTACGAAAGCACAACTTGCGAAAATAATCTTCTCACATCTAAGTGAAAGGAGTTAACGATTATTTTCACTTTGATTTCTCTCTCCCTCTCTCTGGTTTTGTTCTCTTTGCTCATCTTCACTCTTGGAATAAGAACGATTGTTCCTGCGCATCTGCGAGTTTCGCGTAACTGCCACTGCCTTACTAGTCGGTCTCTACTTCCGTTCAGTCGGGAAAGAGATTTTTCATCTTCCTTTAAACGTGTAATTTTTTTGTTAACGTGAGATCGGGTATAATATGTTTGCATGAGCACTGCACTCTCGTCAGCGTATCTACTTGCCATCCTATGAGATTTTTCGTCAGATTCCTATCGGTATTGTACATTTCAAATTGTTTTTGTTAATTAATATTCCCCGAAATAAAAATATATTTTTAATCGACTGGGGAGCAAAAGGAGTTTCATCAAGTCCATGAAACCAGCGGAAGTTTTGCGTGATTTGGCAATTGTGGGTGGTCCTGCCACGACAACCGAGCGATTGCGCTTCCGTTGAGGTTGATGCTGCGGTCAGGGCCTCCTTCCGTCGGGGGAGATGAATTTCCTGAAACTCGGCAAATCTAGTGGAACGAATGCCGGCGTAAACTCGACCTTTGGAGGTAATGTTCCCGTAGCTTCGTTCAACCGAAATGGTGAGTGATTCGTATCTGTTGGACTCATTTTAGCCATTTCCATACGTTAAGGAATTCTTGGAAGCCACGGAGGTATTCTTCCACCCACGCTCCTCGAGGAGAACCGGGTGCCCAGATTCTATCAGGACGCGATTGTCACATGCGGAGCGGCGACGGTTTCACAGCTTCCAAATACCGCGCAAGTGTACAGTCTTATGATTTCGAGCAACTTATCGAAAGAAAATCTCGGTCAGATTTGGTCACTAGTGAACCGCAGTCTTCCTGGCCAACTAACAAGGCAAGAATTTTTTTCTTGTCTTGCACTTATAGCTTTAGCACAGGTATGCGACTTTTGAATCAGACTTTATCTTTTATTTATATTTTTTAGAAGAGTCAGTCCATATCAGCCCTCTCTACTATGAAGACGCTTCCCATTCCACATCTCAGTTTTTCGATTCCGCAATGTACGGGAAAGTCCGGCCGGAGTTTGTCGACTTCAACAATGGTCGCCTCTGCACAAGTTCGCTCTTCTTCAGGAATGTCCGATTTGATTCCCAGTACTGTTAAAACGATGCCAATGCAGTACAATGTGAAATCGAAGGGAACACCGAAAACGGATGTAGTGAGCAACAACATTAACGAGGGGTCTTTGATAAGCTTGTCATCATCAACAGGTTGAAAAGAGCCTGAAGTACTTGTTTAATGTGTTCTTTCAGACAAAATCACTTCTTCAAAATCCGAAATGAGCAGATCAGTATCCATTGAGTGTTCAAATCGTGCTGTATGTCTTGAAACGTTGGATCTTACGGATACAATTACCGCGCCAAAGTCGAACTCGTCTCCAGCATCTTCTACCACAGCCGATTCACTTGATGTTTCAAATGAGCCATATCGTAAGACTTCTACAACTTCTTCAACTCCCGTTGTCGACATTTACGCCGCATTTAAAGAAGCGTCTTGTAACGGAACCGCATCTCATGTATGTCTTTAGAACAATGCTCAAGTATCATTTCACTTTTAGGAGAGTGAGGAATCTTTAGTTTGGCATAAGTGTATCTCTGAAGCTTCAAAAGTTATGGAAGACGCCCGACAGCGGTTCGATGAGAATCCTCCAGCTGCAAAAGAAATCGTATCTACGGCAAAAGGAAGGAATTTTCTATGTGCATTGCAAGAAATACACGAGATTATGATCAGAATATCAACTTCATTGAAGAAACGCCGCGGTGGCGAAGAACAATCACATATTCAGAAGCTAACGGTAACCTGGGACCACGTCCGAAAATTGACAGGATTTACACCATCTCCAAGTAGCAGCTCTGGAATTGGCAACTCTGATGACAGACGTTGCTGTGGAGTCTGCATGGAGGTGGTTTCCGCAGAGAACGATTCAAGTGTTATTCAGTTTATTGGACGAGTGTATCATGCCCAATGTGCAAACTTCTGGATCAACCGCGTTGATTCCCTCCTACCACAGCTATCGTACGTTTAAACGATTCTTTTTTTTAGAACTTCATATTCTAAGTCAATTTCCGTTAGGTTGTGAAATTAACGGGCAAGCGTTGTAATTATGTATGTATCTATCGTCTTGTTTTGTGCAATAATACATAAATCCACCCGACTTCACTTTATCTTCGTAACTGTAACTAGCCGTATCAACTTGTTGTGCGAATGGGGACGAGTATGTGATCGTCTACTTTAATAAGCAGCCAAAAACACGAATCGTCAGTTTGTCTTACGAGGACTTGCATTTTACTGCTTTGGTTCGTGGTCCTGAATTACTACAATTAATTTTCCGAGCCCATTCGGGTGGACCTTCGGCCTTATTTTACGACTAGTGTGAATGTTCTACCTGTAAGAAAGAGGATTACATGACATCACTGAATGATTCCATTTGGTATACATAGGAAAAGACTTTGTGTCATCGTCTCAAGAACCGAAAACGGCGGACTCAAATGAGACGGACGTGTAGAAATAACAGGAACGCCGATCATTTGGACGTCTTGGTCATCACGTGTATCGACGTCGTTGCTGCTTGTTGTTTCACTTCATTTACTGAACGTGATTTGTGCGCAATCAAGGTAGATTCACTGGAAGACGCTTAAAATAGATCGAAAAGCGAGCTATTAGCGATCTCTTGTTTGAAAGACTCGTCAACAGCGACGTCATCCTTCCATTTCTCGAACTGTTGCGCAAAGATTGCAAAAGTCTCCCCTCGAAGACTGAAGTTAAAGTGCACCAGCCTTCGCTCTCTTCGCATTTGCACTTCTGGCCCCTACGTTTTTAATATTGAGAATTGTTTTCGATGAAATTGGCGCTCGTGACTCAGCCGACAAAGGTGTGCGAGGATCGGGCGGATTCTCTCCCGACTCCGCCCTTCGCAGCTTGGCGATCTATCCGCGAGCTTCAGTCCTCTCGAAAACGTATTCAACGCGCTACGAAATGGAATCCGGCCGATTCTCAGCTACCGTACTTCTGGTTTTGTGCTTCTTCATCGCGCACATCTGCTGTTGCTCCGAAGACGCGATGCAGACGGTCGACCGACCCATGCAGGTAATTGAACGTCCACTTTGCCTTTTCGCAACGCGAAAGTCTCCCGCCAACCAAAGGCGGTCTTCGGATCATCGTTTGCAAAATCCATCAACCAGATCCGTCAAAGGCTTCATGTCCTGACTACCCTTAGACTCGTTTTCCGGTCACTGAATCCCTGCAGTTCACAACAATCTTCTTTCATTTTAAGATTTCTGAAGCGTCAAGTAGTTTTGTGCTTAATCGTGTACGTTTAGAAGAGATTCTACTCCTGGGAAGAAGGCAAACGGTCGCAGGTGTTCCCCGCTGAACGCGACTCGATGCCCCTTGAAAGAATGTTCAAACGACGGTTAGTTGACATGTGGGGCGCTTAATCGTTTGCTTTTCCAGATTTTACGCTTGGGCAAGCCAATTCCAGAAGCGTCACGCGCTCTCTGACTCGCAGCAACTCTAACGACCCGCTTTCGTTCTCCGTGCTCCGCTTCGAATTTCCGTTTTCTTCTCTTAGTTCACTCGATGTTGCTGTCGTGTGTCCTTTCCGAGTTTCCACCGGCGTCGGTGGAGCTCCAGCGTGACGCGAGTAATAAATTATGATAATTTTGTGCCCACGAAATTTGCGATTTTAATCTAACGGATGGATTGACGCTTCGTTGCATTCTGAATTATTTTTGGGAGTTACACGTTTGAGGAACAAACGATGTCACTTTCACAGCTGATCGGTGAACGCGCGCGCGAGGCGATGATCATAGAAGACGAAATCGAATCGCTGAAGGCGGAGTGCGAGGAGTTGCAGACGACGTGGCTTCGGTCGACCAACCGGTAGGAAAGCGAGAATTGGAATCACGCATTTGAACGACTTCAGAGACCTCTTGTACCTCCAGTCGTTTAAAAATCTCATCTGCTGCAGCGCTAATCTCGAGAAAGCAATCGCCGCATCGCAGAATCCTACAGCGGACGATGCGACGACGGCAGTAGCGAAAGAAGAGCTCCAGAAGTTGATTTCCACCAATCGGAATCTCCAAAGCGAACGTGCGCGGAAAGACGCTCTTGTGGATGATTCGCAGAGTGTGATTCAAACGCAACGGCCTTCCATCAACAATTCGGCGTCTTCTGCAAATCCCTATTTCTGTCCTTCTCCCGCAGATTTCGATGAATTCGTTAAATAACCGCTCGGCGTCATCCGCCGTAACGTCGTCATGAGCCAGTCGATGTGGAGAATACCGTATATATGCTGCATACACCCACACGTATACCCACCACGACTATTCCAAACAATCACAAATCGAAGGTGGACAAGAGCATTTCCGTGCTCGCGAAAAAGATGCTCTAAATGGTGTGTGAACTGAACTTAGTTCCGCGCTAATTAATGGCCATTGTGATCCTCGCCTGCGTGAAAGCATCTACGCGACTGGCAATGCTGTCACAGGCGAGTATCACAATCACCGTTAATTGCCGCGGTGACAGCGATTCTCCTCTCAGCAACGACTGACTGACTACACGTCACGAACCGCAATTTTTCACCGATTTGTTGATCGCAAAATATGCAATGGCCGTTAACATTAGACGTTGAAGTGCTCATCTAGGAACCTTCCAAGTGCTCCTCCTCGGTGTCCTCTCGTTTTTCCGATTTCTGCAGACCTCCGACCTCCTTTGCCCGACGCCGTTGAGTTGAAGAAGTTCTTTGCTGTCAAATAGATCGTCGCAGCATCAATCCATCGTCGTGTTCGCTGTCGCTCGACTCGTGGAATCCCCATGACTCCTCGACGTTCTTGGAATCTTCTCGGCGACGGAAGAAGGACAGAATTCACCCTCCTCCTCCTTTTCTTCATCACTTCTGCTGTCGCTTAAAGTTAAAGGTCAGTGGATCTTTGTTTTCATTGGTGTCTTTTCAGGGTTTCACGAATCCCCTCGTCTCGATGACGCGCTTCACTTGTCTGTTGCAATTATTTTAAACTTTCCTGAAATGAAACGCCCCGATTGAAGTCGACATAAGACCTGGAAAGTAACAGATCATGAGATCAGCGCGTAAAATGAAAACAAAGGGCGCAGTGATTTGTAGAAGTCGGGGTGGTTCCAGATGATGCCCGCTGTCTACACGCCGAGAATGATGCCAGCTGTCTACAGCCGAGTCTTCTTCGACGTTGACGTGAATGGAACGGAAATGGAATTAAGAGAAGTTAGAGAAGAATCG